>OOFE01041387.1:0-21993 GCA_900323365.1 Monocentris japonica | reverse complement strand
ACCGACGGTCCCCATCCAATCTGACAGAGCTTGAGAGGATCTGCAGAGAAGACTGGCAGAAAATCCCCAAATCCAGGTGTGCAAAGCTTGTTGCGTCATACCCAAGAAGACTCGAGGCTGTAATCGCTGCCAAAGGTTCTTCAACTAAGTACTGAGTAAAGGGTCTGAATACTTATGTCAATGTGATATTTCAGTTTTTCCTTTTTAATAAATTTGCAAAAATTTCTAAAATTCTGTTTTCTCTTTGTCATTATGGGGTATTGAGTGTAGATTGATGAGGGGAAAAATGAATTTAAACGATTTTAGCATAAGGCTGCAACATTACAAAATGTGAAAAAAGTGAAGGGGTCTGAATACTTTCTGAATGCACTGTATATGACAGTGATTGTGTGCAGGAGGGCCAAGAGTCTGCAGGGTTTCTTTCCAACCAAACACTGGCTAATTTCATCTCCAACCAGAGAGGGAGCAACTAATTACTGAAATCACCCGGTGTAGTGATTGGTTGGAAGGAAATTCTGCATACTCTTGGCCCTCCATGGGACATGATTAGACACCACTGCTATATGTTCATGTCATGGGTTGACCTAGAGAGAGTTTTTGTTAAATATATATATTAAGTCATTGAGCTGGGTTCTGAGTACCTTGGCTGTTTGACTTACTGGGTTTTAGAGATTCATATGTCTTGTCAGCATAGCAATGGAAAGATTTTTTTTTTGTGGTTACAAAAAGGGAGCGTGTACACAGAAATCAACCTAAAATTGAACCTTGAGGAACTCCACACTTTATGGGTGTTGAAGACAAGGAATTTCCTTTAGTGACAGAATATGTACTATATGAGAGGTATAGGCTGAACCAATTCAGTTCTGTGTGGCAAGTCCTTGATGCCAGCCCAGAATTTGAAGTGGTCAACTAAAATTGAATGGTCTACAGTGTCAGAGGCTGCACTATGATCTAAAAGGAATAAAATCAAATTTTCACCCATGATTGCTGCTGAAAGATCACCATTTGTTTGTATTTTATACTCACATGTTTTAATCTGGAGTTGTTCAGTGTAGGCTGGCTTTACAAAGGCCTCCCGGAAAAACCAAACAACATTGACTAGCCAGAGGAATGGAAGGAATGCAAAGCCCCCTGAGAAAGAAAAACATGATCAAAAGACTGTAAAATCTATCACAGTATCTGTGAAAGAATATGTAAGCTAATCAATACAACAAGAACACATTGTTCATGCATTATTTTACTAAATGTTATACCTAAACCACCTACCATGTACACTATATGGCCAAAAGTCAGTGGACACCAATCATCTGTTGCAGCACTCACTACAGAGTTCCAAACTGCCTCTGGAAGCAACATCAGCACAAGAACTGTGCGTCGGGAGCTTCATGAAATGGGTTTCCATGGCCAAGCAGCTGCACACAAGCCTCACATCACCATGCGCAATGCCAAGCGTTGGCTGGAGTGGTGTAAAGCACGCTGCAACTGGACTCTGGAGCAGTGGAAACGTGTTCTTTGGAGTGATGAATCACGCTTCACTATCTGGCAGTCTGACAGATGAATCTAGGTTTGGCGGATGCCAGGAGAATGCTACCTACCAGAATGCATAGTGCCTACTGTGAAGTTTGGTGGAGGAGGGATAATGGTCTGGGGATGTTTTTCAGGGTTTGGGCTTGGCCCCTTAGTACCAGTGAAGGGTAATCTTAATGCCACAGGATACGAAGACATTTTAGCCACTTTGTGGCAACAGTTTGGGGAAGGCCCTTTGCTGTTCCAGCATGACTGTACCCCTGTGCACAAAGCGAGGTCCATAAAGACATGGCTAGATGAGTTTGGTGTGGAGGAACTCAATTGGCCTGCACAGAGCCCTGACCTCAACCCCATTGAACACCTTTGAGAGGAATTAGAACATCACTGCCTGACCTCACAAATGCTCTTTTGGCTGAATGGGTACAAATTCCCACAGACACACTCCAAAAGCTTGTGGAAAGTCTTCCCAGAAGAGTGGCGGCTGTTATAGCCGCAAAGGGGGGTCCAACTCCATATTAATATGGTATTTTAGAATGGGATGTCCAGCAAGCTCATATAGGTGTGATGGTTAGGTGTCCACTGGCTTTTGGCCATATAATGTATATCTTACTAGGAACCTTTCCTCCCACCTAGTTTTGGCCATTATAATATATGTGTAACATACAGACTAGTGTGAGATGTTCCTGCACTTGCCACTACTTCTATGTAATTTCTAAAACAAAAAGGGAAGAATGGAACACGAAAGACTTATTTGTATCAAAACTTAGGCACCAGAATTGGTTCAGAATTGCACTCACCCAAATAATATTTTCTGCATAGGCTGAGTTTCTCCTCATTGGGGAGTCGTTCCAGGTTCATCGTGATTCCCTGTGGCCTCTTGTGAAAACCCTGGTGACGTAGAAAGAAACAAGTCATGAGTGAACCAGGTAGTGACACCCACCCAACATCACAGTTAATAGAGAAAAAGGATATGGGATGTCTAAGAAAAATCAGACACTGCCGCCTTTCATCTAAATATTGCTTCTTGAAATTGCTAAAGCGAAGCAAATTTCTCTCATAAAATACTGCTACTTACACTCGTATTACTACTGTTTGCTGACCTATTCTGCGCAGTCAGATGACTCCATAACACTACACGGGCTAGCATTAGCTTAGCAAAATAACGTTAGCTTGCACCAACTAACTTGGCGACCGTTCGACAGCTGTACAATTTTCATATAACTATTGTATTAGCTTTATGTCTGCGGGTTAATTTAAAGGATATATTACCTGGTAACCTTAAAGCTAGCTATACTTTCTATAATGGTCGTCGGAAAGTAGACACTGAGATCAAGACATCAACACAATGACCAGTAAGAAACCAGCAGTAACAGAAATATGACTTCCTGTCTGTTTTTCAAAATAAAATTTTCTATAACAATCGTAAATTAAGGTTGTCATACATACATGTCTCAGTTGTAGCTTAAATTGGTATAGGTCTATGGGAGATATACAGTCCATATATAGCAAAACATATAGGATTGCCATGAAGGCACAATGACTCAAACATGGATTTTTGATAGCCCTATATAGCAAGAAGTGGACATCCTTCCAGGTTATTGATTTGTGTTTGAGTCATTATAAATCTATTTTATTATTGTTGTTGTGTTGCACACTCTAATAGGCCGACCTATTTGATTTCATTCAAAAACAAGATAAGCCGGAAGTTATTTTGTGCGTATCCCAGCTTGATGCAGCTGCCAGAGAGAGCTACTTCCGTGTTAACGTAACAATGAAAGCCACTCGGCGAAAATACGCAATGACATCAAAAACAGGAAAAACCCCCACCGTGTTGAAAGTCGTTCTGATGGTTGGGGCAGGACAGGAGACTTTAAAACGATGGAAGTCAGCATACCGCTCTCTGGTGGTAACAAAGCTCAATGAGAAAAGCCAAGCCTCTCCATAGGGCATTTTTATTAAATGATACAAGGTCCTTATAAAGAAACATAGTTTTCATTCTGAACAATCATCCTAAATTCACTGCAATTTTATACAACCTGCTAAACTCTGGAAATGACCAGCATCCACAAGATTCAAGGCCAGCAGCAACTTTCTGAGATTAAAAACTACACCATTAACACTGGCTTCACCAGCTGGCAATAGTGATAAGTGCAGAGACATATGTCTTATAGTTTACTATTTGTATGCATTCCAGGTATTTTTTTTTACTGCTCTGTAATAATGGTTATTTATAGATCACATTTATAAACAGTGTTACAAAGTGCTTTTGAATGTGAGCAGTAAATAAAAACTCAACTCTGTGTGTGCTTGTGGGTTAGGGTATGGGTAGGTAGGTAGGTACTTTATTAATCCCTGAGGGGCAATTTGTTAGTCACAGTACCCAAGTAACATAGAACAACAACAACATAGAATAACACAACTAAGATAAGTAATAAAAGTTAAAGAATGAGTCTGCTGCTGAACGTGCTCCTCTGCCTGGCCAGAGTGTCATGAAGTGGGTGAGAGACGTTGTCCATGATGGCCAGCAATTTGACCAACATTCTCCTCTCAGCCACCACCTTCACTGGGTCCTCAGCAGTTTGTCTATCCTGTTGGTGTCTGCGGCTTTTATGCTGCTGCCCCAGCACACAAACGCAAAGAAAAGGGCACTTGCCACCACCGACTGATAGAACACGTTCAGCATGGTTCTACATACGTTGAAGGACCTGAGCCTCCTCAGGAAGAAGAGTCGGCTCTGGCCCTTCTTGTATGTAGCCTGAGTGTTCCCACTTCAGTCCAGCTTGCTATCCAGGTGCACTCCTCGGTACCTGTAGGACTGCACCAAGTCTGGAAATGGGGGTGATTGGTGCCTTAGTCCTTCTGAAATCCACCACCATTTCTTTGCTTTTACCCACGTTGAGCTGCAGATGATTCTGGTTGCACCACTCAACAAAGTCACCAACCAGTCCTCTGTACTCCCACTCCTGACCCCCCCAACACATCCAACAATTGCAGTCATCCGAGAACTTCTGCATGTGGCATGACTCTGTGTTGTACCTAAAGTCGGATGTGTACAGGAAGAGTGAACAGTAAGGGAGCCAGGACGGTCCCCTGGGGGGCCCCTGTATTACTGACTACCAGATCTGACACACAGCCCTGCAGCCTCACATACTGAGGTCTGCCAGTCAGGTAGTCTATAATCCAGGTCACCAAGGGGCCATCCACCTGCATTATCCGAAGCTTATCTCCCGGGAGTAATGGCTGAATGGATAAATCAAAAAACATGATCCTCACAGTGCTGCCTGCCCTGTCCAGAAGGGAGTGGGCCCAATGAAGCAGGTAGATGATGGCGTCCTCTACTCCAATGTTAGCCCGGTAGGCAAACTGTAGGGGGTCCAGTCCTTCCTTTACCAGGGGTCTGAGGTGAGCCAGCACGAGCCTTTCAAGGGTCTTCATGATGTGGGAAGTCAACGCCACAGGTCTGTAGTCGGTCAAGACACTGGGACACCCTTTCTTAGGCACAGGGACCAGGCAGGAAGTCTTCCACAGCAGTGGGACCCTTTCAAGGCTCAGGCTCAGGTTGAAGATGTGTTGGAGTACTCCACACAGCTGATCCGCACATGCCTTGAGGAGCCCTGGCTTGATACCATCAGGGCCTGCTGCCTTGCTTGCATGGAGCCTCTTCAACTGCCTCTTCACCTGGTGGGATGTGATGCTGATGTATGGTTGTGTTGGGGTTGAGAATCTGGGAGGAAGGGAAGAGAGGGGAGTGGGGCTAGGGGATGGTGGAGCCACAGGGGAGTATGGAGGTGGGGCAGCAGGGGGGAGAGACAGTGTGACGGGGGATGGTTGGGCAGGGGTCTTTGAGTCAAACCTGTTGAAAAACAGGTTAAACTCGTCGGCCCTGGCTCGGCTCCCATCCATCGGCTGGCTGGCCACATTGTAGCCAGTGATGGTTTTCATGCCAGACCACACCTCTCTCATGCTGTTCTGCTGCAGCTTGTGTTCCATCTTCCTCCTGTAGGTGTCTTTGCTCTCCCTGATCTTCACCTTCAGCTCCTTCTGCACCTGTTTCAGCTCCTCCCTATTTCCTTCCCTAAAGGCCCTCTTCTTTTCATTCAGAAGGGCCTTAAGGTCCCTGGTGATCCAGGGTTTGGTTAAGAATAAGATTATGGTACCCAGCCAATATACTGTATCAACATACTAACAAAGTGTGGAACAGGCAGACCAGGTGATTCCAGGTGAAAGCTGTGATTGATTTCACCTATTACATCCACTTGAGTCATGATGGAGTTGGAGGTGAAGATAAGGAGGAAGTTAAAGAGTTTTTAGTCCTCTTGACAATCATGGACACGGACTGTGCAGAATGGGGTGCAACTCAATAGCAGGAGGGAGTCCCTTATATTTTTCAGTGTATAAAATGCAAAAAGCAACCAAAAAAGTGTGCTTTTATAAATATTTTAAAGAGGACGACTGAGTTGGCCATCTAGATCTCATCAGGAAAGTCTTTCCAGAGCCTGGAAACTTGATCACCCTTCCATATATACACTACCTCTTGGGTCATATAATACGCACACATAATATTAGTCTCCATTATTATGTCAATTATTTTATCACACCTTCACTATTATAACTCTCTGTTAACCTATTTTACCCAGCAGAGTATATCCAGATTACAGTTAGCCCAAATGACACAGCCAGATTCCTGGCAAGGACTGAACACACCTTACACATTTTAACTTCACTTCATTGGCTACCAGTGCAATTAAGAATTAATTTTAAAATTGTATTGACCATGTTTTGGACTAGCACTTAGCTATATTGCTGAGCTCTTAAGGTGTAAGATGGATTTTGGAATGTAGCCTCTGTGATCAGTGGTCACGTTTATGTCCTGGTGGTGACTACGAGTCCCTGATCGGCCAGCACTGATGGTTGACAGTTCAATTTCTGTGGCAGTGTGCACCCAAGTGGATGTTCTATATAAGTGCATCAAGATTTTTCATGTGAGCCATGCTGAAATTGAAGCCTTGATTAAGCAAATATAACAAACCAAAGACAGCAATCTATATACAGTAAAACCCTTTCAATTAACATGTAGAACCAAATACTCTTTAATTACTCATTAATGAAACAAATTAAACAGTTTCACAGTTTCAACATATACAAGCAACAGTAAAAAGGAATTAGAGGTAACTAAAAGTGTTAAAATAAAAGGAACTGCACACTAGTGACTATTGTAAAAGAAAATATTCAGCTGTTAGGATGTTTAGGGAGAGGCAGTCTTTATTCTAGCGATTGAAAAAAGCTTCATTTTTTGCGACTTTTGATCTCTTGGGAATCTTCCTTCCAGCCATCTTTTGCTGAAAAATGAAAGAAACTGTAGGAATTCTAATCAGATGAGAAACAAATTACATCTCTAGTTTACAGTCTCATTCTACAGTTTCTTTCTTTTTAGTTTTGTCCTTAAATGTGTAGCTAAATTGAATGCAGTTTCATATCTGTTAATCAAATAAGTGCTTGCTAGCATTCCTGTAGACTGAAATCATTATATACAAATAGTGCAATGGGATACCCTAACCCCAAGAAGACTTCTAAATAGAGAATACAAATACAGAAATGTCAGAACATCAAATAGAGTGTATTCACAAACCTATCTTGGGGTAATAATGCTGAGCTAGAATCAGTGATTAGCACACCTTCAGCGAGAGAGGAGGAACTAATCGGTAAAATGACCTGGTGTAGTATTTGGTTGGAATGAAAATCTGCCTACACTCGGTCCTCCATGGCACATTGCCCACCCCTGCTCTACAATAATTTTCTAGTTTAAAAGTCTAATGAAATCTCATCTAACGTATTTAATAGATAATCATTTCAGCATCACAAAGCAGTACTGTGCCAGCTTGATGAGGGTCCTCTGGGTAAGTTTCTTGTTGACCTCAGGTTTATTCATGTGTGCTCTGCTGTCACACTCTTGAGTGCTGAGAGTCTACTATACAGCAGACATTCCATAAGACATCATTGTTCATTCAACTGGACACATGCACATTAAGTAGTATGGTGGTGCTTTATCTAGGGATCCAGCTTTTCGATTTTTGATTCATGGCATATGCTTTGTGCCACATTTTTAAGAACTGGAATCAATATGATGGGATATGCAATACACCCAAGTAGGAAAGTAGTACTGGGTTATATCATACCAAATTATCTCCAAATGATTTTCAAGATTGCAAAAAAGAACCTCAGATCATGTCCAGTGAAAAAATAAGTTCCCAGTACAACACAATATGGGAAATACATAGATTTGAATTAATTTTATTTTATTTCTTGTAAAGTATTATATTATTATTTGGAATCTTGCCAAAGCAAAACCTAATTTCCAGATTTTAAAAAATTATACATTAAAACAACAACCTCCTCCAAAACCAAAAAGCTGTAAGGCTGTAACTGTAAGATTGTGCTATCTGTTTCAGTGTATTTCTGCATCTTTGTTTTTCGTTCCTGATGTTAAAGTTTGTTTAATTTCATATTTACTCTATGTTGGTTTATTCTCTGAATGGATTTTCTATGTAATTGCAATAAAAATTTGATGTTTATATCTAGATTCCAGATTAATGACAGGGCCTTTCCAGTTTACAGTGGAAAAACTCACTTTCCCTTGCAGCATTGCGGCTCCCCCTCCCATCTCGCGCCTTCCCTCTTGTCTCTCCTCGAACTGTTAGCTATCGGTGTTGTTGTTCAAGCAATGATGGCGGCAGCGGGATGCGGATCAGCAACCGCAGCTGCCGTAGGAGGCCAGGGTGGTACTGCTACGGCTAGGGGTCGTTTCCCCGGTCGGCCTTGGTCATCTCGCAGTCGTTTGCGCTCTGAGAAGCGATGGCAACTCGGGCGATCAGGGGCAGAAACTGATGATGTGACTAACGGAGGCCCAAGGCCCACAAACCTGGTTCTTTCGTTAAACGAAGACCAGTCTCACTTGCGCTTACTTGGGATAGAGGCGAACCACAAGAGCCTTGGCCAGGCTGGATACAGCTCAAGTGGGAGTGAAGAGGTGAGGTCCCAAACCGACTCAGGAGTTAGTATCTTTATTTCATTTTTATAACATTTTGTGTGGCCGATAAATGAGTGAGTGAGTGCTGTCCATAATGTTGTGACTCGTTAGTGCCATGGAGAAATGTCAACATCGCTCGCTAAGCTTAACTTTAGCGTCAAGCTTGGTAAGCTAACATTACATGCTAGCAAACGTTAACATAGGAGAGATTCGGCTGTTCCATTTAAAATCAGGGCATTTAATGAACGATCGCAGCGAAACACATGCATTCAACATAGTGGTAGAGGAAGTAAAGTAGCGTTAAAGCTATCTTCATAATTTATTTTTGAAACTTACTAATATTACAGTATAATAAATAGCTTAAAATCAGTCAGTCAGTGAGGACGCCAATTTGTAAACAGGGATCGTAATTATTTCATCCAGGGCCCGTTCGTTATCATGAGCTAGAGTACCAGCTAATGTTAGCGAACACAAAGAAGGGGAAGGCTAGCGGCTCTCTACCCTGTGCAGCGGCTAACGCTAACTGTTCTGCTTTTATACGCTGTCCAGATGCGTGAAGTGCTATTTGTACAGCTACACCATTAAATAGAACACACTTGTCTTTCACATTACGATTACTATTTTCAAGTTTACCGTATGCGACATTAACACTGTTACTAACTAAAGTTTAAAGTTTAGTTAGCTAACGTAAGCTTGTCTTCAAACAGAAGTGAGTTTATATCGATTCGGGAGGAGGGGGAAGGGATAGCTGCTAGCTAATGTTACTTAGCACGGCAGGTTTAAATTGCGGTGCATAACTGTGCTAAATCCATTTGCAATGTCTACTGTTATAATAGCTCCCTGCAAATATATGAACTCTATAATGCCTAATCCTTATTCACCGGAATGTAGTTGTTAGTAGACAACAAGCACCTGCAAGCATAAGAACTTATGATATAATTGGAGGGAATGGTCCAGATGTGTGGGGTAGTAATGGCAAGTGCGGCATACCCACCTTTCCTTATAGTTATTGCAGGCAGTGTGGTTGTTCATCGTAACAGCTTTAGTGTGCCTCACAAGAAGGTTTGAGGCCTGAGCTTGCACGACCTAGGGAAAAAATAGATAACGTTTAGATACATAACGACATTCCGGAAGTTACCCTAATACTCAGCTAAATGCATTTACCCTCCTGTACCTACATGTGGCCCAATTGCCGTTTTATTTCTTGTGAATCAGATGAGACTAAAAAAAGCTCTTGTTTGTATGAGGAGAGAATGAAAACAATTGTGCATGCTCTGTCATTAATATTGCCCTAAAATCTGTAGCATATATGTTTTGTAATGTTAAGGCTAGCTATTTGATAAACATACTTTTCTGTTGAATGTATTGAAATGATCATGAATATGCTGGACCTGAATCCATTTCCCATTATGAACATACTAAGAAATTAAGAAGTGCTTTAGGTAAGGTCTTGTTACTTTGGATATCTATTTAGTCATGGGCCATATTTCATGTTCCACTCTAGAATTTATAATCAATACTACAGACGTAACATTTTAACTATTATCTTTGCTAAATGAGACATAGCCTCCAGCTCAGGGGATGTTAAGTTACTTGATTACTTTAAGTTGCTTAATTACCTGATGTTTTTTTTCAAGGGAGATGACTTCAGAGGATTTGAAGCAGAGAGAAAAGGCTACAAAGGACCTTTACGGTCCCGACAAAATCCTTCCAAAGGTAAAAAAAAAAAAAAGAAAAAAGAATACTGCACAACCAATCACATTAGCTGTAACTAAAGAACAACTCACAAGTTGAAGCTTGCTTTAAGCACAAAACATAATGCACAAGTATGACAAAATTATTACTCTAATCTCCAATGAAATGTTATTTTGTTGATGTTTTGTAGGTGATCCTGTCAACGCAAAGTCAAAACGACAAAGTGAGAAGCTACCACTTGATACTCCAACAGTGGCGATGGGTATTAGCTCTCCTGACCCTGAAAACGATGTAAAATCCATGCAGGAGGTTCACAGCTCATCTCCAGAGCCCACAAAGGATGACAGGAAGGGTTCAAAAGGAAAAAGCACTACGGAGAGACAGTCCAGTAAAAACGGAGCCTCTTCAACAGCACCAAGGATTACTATTAAGTTGGTGGCCAAAAAGAAAGTGAAAAAGGAAAAGGAGGCTCAAAAAAAATCTATGAAGAAGTTGAAGATAAAAGGATTCCAGGATCCGCCAAAAGCTAAGGAAATCCAAGGTGACCAGATTTCAAGTGCTCATGTCAAATTAAAAACGGAACCACATGATGATAGACATGTCTCAGAGGATAAGGGAGGGGGAACTGTCCCCACAAGAAGGCGTGGAAGATCTGCCTCAAAGAAAACAGAGCCTGGCTGGCAGAGTAGCGCCAAAGTCGAGGTGGATGACCAAAAATCAAAGGAGAGAAAATTAGCAGGTCAACTTGACATTATACAAGAGAGTGGGGATATAGAGCCAAAAACAAATGTAAAGAAATTAAAGCAGAAAGAAATGACAGAGAAAGAATCTGAACTTAACCAACTGGTGATCCGTAGGAGCAGTAGGGTCACTAACCCACCCTCTGAAAGAGTCTCAGACCCTGCCACTGAACCTGAAAATCCTAGTACAAATGAAGTCAGTCAGGCTGAGTCAACGGTAGAAGTTTCAAGAACAGAGGAGGCCAAACCAAGATTGAGAAATGATAGGCGAAGGCAGAGCAAGAGGCTGAATAAGGATGTTAAAGTGCCAGAAGTCCATAATCCGTTATCCATAGGGCCTGATAAACTAGCTGTTGAATCCAACGACAGTCTGCCTTTGAAAAAGGAGGACACGCGGATCCCAGGTTTAAAGTTGATTAGGATCAGAAACCCAAAATATGATTCTCAATCTAGTGGAAAGAATTCTTCTCGAAAGAAAAAACGGAGCAAATTTGTGTGGACTCTCACATTAGTGAAGGGAGGAAACCAAACAAAAGGTGCTGAAAACACTGTCAAAGTAACAGAGAAGAGCATGAGTGAAGTGGATCAATCCACTCTTTCTGACACAAGTGTCATTAAGTGTTTGGAAGGGATAGATAAAGCAAGAATAGATAATTCAGCCCCACGTGAAATTGACAACGTGGATAATAATGAAAAGTCTTCCCAAAACAAGACTGACATGTCATTTGAGGACAAGTCCACTTTACAGGTGGAAGTTGAAGTGGAAAATGCAAGTCCACCCCATATACAAGAAACCACTAAAACAGAGTGTGGAAAAGTTGTTCCACCTCTTCAGATCAAAAAGGTCTCCTCACCCCATAAAAGCTCAAAGCCATCGTTTTTAATTCAGCAAGTTAGTCCTATGCCTGAAAAGAAAGAGGATGCCATTAAAGATGGACCTTATGAGGATAAAACATGTAGTCTGGATACCCAAGTCATGCCAACTACGAGACTAAGGAGAAGAGCATCAAACCTTGCTATACCACAAACAAAGTGTGATAGTCATAAGCCATTGTCGACTCAAAAGCGGAGGCTTAGAACAAGTCCACATGATGCCCAACAGATGCGTCCTGAAGATGCTTCTCAGGTTTTGACTGAAGATTCCGCCTCACGGGTTCTTCCTGAAGATTCCGCCTCACGGGTTCTTCCTGAAGATTCCGCCTCACGGGTTCTTCCTGAAGATTCCGCCTCACCGGTTCTTCCTGAAGATTCCGCCTCACAGGTTCTTCATGAAGATTCCGCCTCACAGGTTCTTCCTGAAGACTCCTGCCAGGTTTTGGCCGAAGACTCCCCGCAGATGCCCAATGAAAACTCCTCTCAAGTTCCTGATGAAGCTTCCTCACAGGATTCTCATGATCCCTCACTGGTGCCTGCTAAAGTTCCTCAACAGAAGCAGAAGAATGAGGCAGAACCACAGATGAAAGAGGCCAAACCATTGCCTGTGCCTTCCAAACCTAGAAGATTGAGAACTAACCGTTCGATCAAAAAGAGGCTTGTTCAAAGGAAGAAGTCGGTGGTCTTTCCTGAAACTACTCTGAACACAGACTTGGCTACAGTTGAACCTACTGACACACAATCTGTGTTAAATGAAGACACTCAGCCTGTGTTAAACGATGACATTGTGACAGAAGCAAAAGATGGCACCCAGACAAAGGCAAAAGAGGACCCTTTATCAGTGGGAGAAGGGGATGCTCAATTAGTGGTAAAAGAGGAAACAGACATTCAGTTAATAGATAGTCAAGAGTCTTTGGTGCCAGAACATCAAGCAAGTGATCTGAAAAAATCATGTCTACTAAGGAGATCATTCAAACAAGGAAAAAAGAGGCGGAAAAGTATGATTGGACAGCGACAAAAACAGAGGCACAGGACCAGAGATGGGAAGTTTGCTCCAACTACGTTACCTGAAAGTCACAAGACTCAAAATGATGAGGAGGATAATGAAGTTTCTATTCCAGTGGCAGCATCCACACCGGCCCCAAGTTCTAAACTTATCGGAGTACATAAAAAGTACAAAAGAAGACAAAAGAGCCTTCAGTTCATTAAATCTAAAAGACCAAGAGCACAATCTAAAACCATCTCTAAGCTGGTAGGAATATGCCTTGAAAAAGACAGTTTGAAGCAGGAAGAAACAGACACATTAGTTGATGAAGCACAATCCGACGTGCTAGATACCCAGCCTGGTAAATCAAAGTTTGTCAAAAACATCAAGCACTTCATCATGCCTGTTGTAAGTGCTAGGTCCTCACGAGTCATCAAGACCCCGCAAAGGTTTATGGATGATGCTGGCATGTCAGTTTTGCCTCGGAGAAACTCCCCAAAGAAGGGTCTACAACTGGCCTTGCAAATACGCCCAGGAAAGAGACGAGATGATGGCACAGGCAGAGCAATATCCCCTGTCCTGCCAGTTGATGATGAGGACTCATTGAGTGAAGCTCAATTGGATGTCAATCTGTTTTCAACTCAGGAACTGGATGACAACACTGATGTGACTGACAGCCTAATTTCTGAGAAAAAATCTGAAAGAAATGAGAAGAGGCGGTCTCTTCTGAGGAACCCCAGTTTCAAGTGGCATGTGCCAGAAGAGTCTAGCGAGGAGGTATATACACTGGACAAAACTCCAGAGAGCAAGTATGAGAGTATATTTTTATCTAAACCATTTGAAATGCCCTCAGACCCACCTACCGACCTCCAGATTGCTCAGAAGAAGAAAAGGTCCCCCAAGTTTAATAAACAAACAGCTCACCTCAAGATTTACGAACGGCTGAAGAAGTTGCACTCGGGACTTCCCAGAAGCAGAAAGACAGCAGAGATGGATAATGTTAGTAAACCTCTCCAGCCTCCCATTGATTTAGCGGAAGGGCTTGATGATGAGGTAATGAGCATTAGCCTCAGGCAACGGAACACAAACGCAGAGAAAGGCAAATCCAAGCTCAAGATAGAAGACCTTGATTCTCCTGGAGTGGTGAGAAAAGTGTCTGTGTGTGTCAGGACTATGAACTCAAAGTTCCTTGCATTTCAGTATGGTGAAGAGGAGGACATAACGGGGAAAGATAAAACAAAAGCCGCCACATTTCTCTCAGGTAAACAAAGTAATTCAGAATCATTAAATATATAATGTTATAGATAGTACAGTATGCCATTATTTACACAAACTTGACAGCAAGAATGTAAAATTGACCAAAAATTGGCATCTGATACTTTATCAACAGGAAAGCTGCAGTCAGAACAAGAGGTTGGCACAAGTGTTGAGGGTGACTGTCCTGACTCTGCGGAGAAAGGAGCTTCACAACGAGTGCGCCTCACTGGTGCAAATAAAAGAATGTTCAACCTCCTCAAGAAAGCCAAGGTCCAGCTCATTAAAATTGACCAGCAGAAACAGCTGAAGTCGTCTGGGGTAAGGTCATGCTCAGTCACTACAAGTACATTTTTCAATATTACTTGAATGAGCTCTATTTAATATGACCTGTCTGTCATAGATCAGGCAAAAGTTGGTAAACACCACTATTCTGAATATTGCAAGATGCTTTACTATTTTCCTAAAGCTCATAGTGATGACTTGTTTTGTCTATGAATACTGTAGCTTTTATCTGGCCCAGCTGGCGCCAGGTGTAGAGATGTGACCTCTAAGAGACAGAGGAGGAAACAGAAGGAGCAGCTTGATCCTGACGTCCCTGTCAAGACAGAACCACCTCAAGGACAAGTAAGGGTACAAATCAATAGGGCCAAGGGGGAAAAAATCAGTCCATCTAAAATCGTGGCTCTGTGTGTCCTGCTTTTATGAATATACTCTCTCTCTATATATAATTTATAGAGAGTTTATTGGGGGCCTTTAATTCTTGGAAAGGAATTCTACTAATCACCTTTTCCATATTAAAAAACAAATAACAATAGTAGTTGTGTTTGCAAATGTGTGGTGATTGTGGATTTCACTGTTTGCTGTAGTCAGAAGTGGCCAAAAGGCATTGAAAGGTGCTAATATTAAGTTATGACCAAAGAATCAAAATTGGTATCAAATTGAGACTCCTGACAATGCCAGCGGCTTCAAATCAACGACGCTGGCATTTTTTGTCTATATTATATCTTCGGTGTTTCAATTTTGTTGTGTTTCTTGGCAGTGTTTTATATCGTGACTCTCACATTGCCAGCCATAAATTTGTTTTCTTACCTGTATTTTGAATTCTCTCTCTTTCAGCCGCAGCATCTGTCCCCTCTGTGCCAGGAGTTTCGTAGAGCAGGGGGCCCTCGTATAAAGCATGTGTGCCGTGCTGCAGCTGTGGTGCTGGGGCAGCCTCGAGCCTTAGTACCAGATGACATCCCCAGACTTAGTGCCCTGCCACTTCATGAAAGAACTGGAATTTCCCCCTCAGCCATTACTAAAGGTAGAAGCAAGCTAACAGTCTTCTCCTCTCCAATCTGTCTTGATAAAAATTCTTATGACTTGAATGCAGAGTAGGAAACAATGTTTTTTTTTTTTTTTTTTTTTTTACTTCATTGGATGAAGTGGCTGATGGATCCTCATATTTGCAGTAGTGCCACTGTCTTTTGATCCCTAATTTTCCATAAAAATACACAAGTATTGTTTTTTTCAAAAGTTATTGTAGAATGTGATTTCATATAAAAGCTAGTCAATTTTAAAATAAACTGGTAGTGCCATTGTCACTCCATTAGCTGATACCCATTGATTTCTCTCTATAGGTAATCAATTTCTGTGGAAACTGATGATTGCAATTTGGCCAGGTCACGGATTTTAACGAGTATTTGCTACCTAGATTTAAAATTTCAGTAAACCAATGTATTAGCCCTCATAACCCAAAGCAGGAAATCACTGCATTAAATGTGTTTTACTTTGACGTAGTTGGAACAGTAGCCGAAAGCAATAAACACAAAGTAGGAAACAGTGAATAATAATAGCCAGTTAATAAAAATGTATGTTGGCCATGACTTAAGCTTAGAATCAGCCAGAGGCAATAAGGATACTTTTGGATTTGTGGACAAACATTACCTGAACCTTGTGCTGTATTCAAGTGCTGCCTGAAAATATTGTAATTATGAGTTGTCACACAAGAACGGACATGGTCGGTGGAGGAATACTGAGCTGGAATACTTTGTGTCAGTGAGCCGCTCAGGGTGGCTACTGGTCAGTCGGAGCTTGAGGCGGGAATGTGGTTGGGGTTGTGCATGGAGCGTAAGCTGGGGGGTGTGGAGCTTGGCTCTGAAAAAAATCTTATATTTTTCAGCCATTTC
The DNA here is from genome assembly GCA_900323365.1 of Monocentris japonica. NCBI lineage: Eukaryota > Metazoa > Chordata > Actinopteri > Trachichthyiformes > Monocentridae > Monocentris > Monocentris japonica. Next base: position 5,721 of record OOFE01041387.1, on the reverse strand, counting down.
TGTGTTAGTGATACAGTGAAAGTAAATGCAGTGAAAGTAGCTTTAATATTTATTTTAAATATTAACAAAACACTCATGTAAGATTGTTGCTCACGTAGTCGGATATACTGATGTTAAAGTTAAAATGACAACAATGTGGGTTAAGTCACTTGGCCGTACTGCTCCCAAAAACAATGCTCCCCTCTACTTGCAGTGATGCTTTTTGGCCTGAAGATGTTGCGGATTATCGCTGTATTCACTCTGGAACACAGTTGACAGTTTGGTCCCAATGAGATGAATGAATACAATTAAATATTGATTTTTGTGGGAATTTCTCGGCCAAGGCAGCCGACAATTCTTGCGAAGGTGGCCCTCCTTTCCTGTAATGCGCTGTGGGAAACCCTGCATTGTAATTACATGCATATGCGAATGTAGGAGCAGTACTTGAAAGCAGCATAATTGTGACAGTTGTGTAGATATCTATGTCCAATAGCCCAACGTTTTGCTTTAGTATTTCTGATTCTATTTCTGATTCAGTGCATGTTGACCTGTTGATTTGTAAAACACAAATTAATGCACTATATTATTATTATTTCAGAAGTCAGTGTTGTCAGGCATTGACTGGACATTGACACTAATATAAAACAGCCTTACTAAAATCTACAGTTGGCCCATTGCCTAACCGGCTTTCCTATTAATCACACCATTGCATAGATTTGGCCAATGATTTGAGATAAATTGAAACTCTTCAGGACTGACTAATGGCAAATATATATCTTGTATAAAGAGGACATGAATGGTGCTGTTGTAGCTAGGTTTGGGACGATAATTGTTCATTAAGCCCAGTTTACACCGTCGATTTTCAGAGCCTTGTTGATCGACAGATCAAGGTTATGACCAAAACATCCTAGTCTTTGCATCTCTAGTATTTCAAACGTGTTTGTTATTCGACGCATTGTGGGTGGTTCCGACAACTACGTTTACTTGTGGTAAAGCCCACTCCTCCAACAGATCCAAAACACCCAGGGCTATATGTTCACCTGTGTGGTCTTCAGGCAGGCAGTGAGCTTGCAGCTCAGCTATCTAACTAACTAACTAACTATCTAACTAAGTTCTTGAGATCCACATGTCCGTTGTGAATGAAAAGTGGTCAGCATAGTTCAAGTTGGCTTTGACTGTTCCTTGGGTTTTGTGAAATAAATCATGAATCACTCGGTCGGCGAAGAATCTTCTGCTTGGGACTGAATATCTAGGATTTAATGCCTGGATCATTTTTTTAAAGCCCTATTTCTCTACACTATACAGTGGCATCATGTCTTTACCTATCCAGTAGCCAATTGCTTTGTGGCATTTCCATGCTTCATTAGTTTGGATTGAGGGATTCCTTTTTCTGCAAGCACTCCATTAAAGTTGTTGCTGTGTGCTATTGCTGGTGCTAGCAGCATCCCTTTTTGCTGCCTTCTGACTGGACTTGCACTGACTATATTGAGCCGCATGATCACGTAAATGTGAAAATAAATTAGTTGTGTTTCCTCCTTTGCATGGAATTGTTCTCGCACACATATGGCAAATTGGGTTTGTCGTGTCTTCTTCAGCCTTAAACCCGAAGTACTGCCATACCACCGATTTTTGAATTCTTTTTAGCAACGAGTTGCACATCTTCTCTCTCTGCCATGCCCGCCATTATTAACGTTCATGAAACGTGAACACAATTCTTGATTCCAGGTGAAGGGTCAAATAATGAACTATCCATTAAAAAAATCCATTATTTATTTTTACACAAACTATGAAGTAAATTGTGGCGATCACGATAATATCTATTAAAATGTAAAAGAACATTATTGTGTTTATCGTTAATCATGTTGGTGGCAATAATCCGTTTTTATCGATAATCGTGCCAACCTTAGTTGTAGCACATTATCTACATTTATACAATTGATACAGCACAATGACATTTTGTAGCCCAACAATATTAATTCCAAAGGGCAACATATTTTAATAGACAACATATTAATTACTGTGTGTGAAGCAGTCTCTGGACCAAAATATTAGTGCCACCAAATAATCTGCTGGTGCACCACTGCCACCAGTAGAAAAAAAATAGTCTGGAGCCCTGCTTTGACTATTTTATAAGCCAAATGTCAAATGATCCTAAAAGGTGATTGATTGGCTGCCAAAGTGACTAGTAGAGGAGAAAAACTTATTAGCAATGTGCAGAATCTAGCAGCATTTAGCTGGTGTTAATTTCCTTCTCTTTTTGAATGCCTATTGTTGCAGACATTGGGTCTCCCTCAGAGTCAGATAGTCCTGGGCTGTCGGATCAAAAGGTCACCAAGGTCAAGAAGCCTACTGGCTTTGTGAAACGGAAGGGACTCGGACCATTTGGGTACCGCTCTCGGAGGTGTGGAGTGTGCAAAGGCTGCAACCATGAGGACGATTGTGGCAAGTGCATGAACTGCCTTGACAAACCCAAGTTTGGTGGTCCCAATACTAAACGGCAATGCTGTGTGTAAGTTCACTGTCTGATTGTCTGGTCTGGCCAATTTTATAACAAGAACCTATATTTAATTCATAAATTTTGTATGTTTGTGTATTTCTCAAATAAAATGAATTCTGTTTTTTCTATCTGAAGGTATAAGAGATGTGATCAGATTGAAGAGAGGAAAGCCCGTCGCCTAAGTGGCAGAACAGTCCCCAAAGGTGAATTCACTTGACGAGGTAACCTTCACATTTCTATAATATTTGCTTAATGTTCAGTGTTTCAGCTGCATTTCTCCTCTTTTCTTTTAGGTCCCTCTAAGCGGAGGCGATCTTCTCTCAGTGGGGGCCATTCAAGTAATGAGGAAGGGAACGAGGGTGCCGCGGGGTCCCCATCTGGTCTCAGCCAGAGTCCCTCCGTAAGGAAGCAGCCAAAGCGTGTTGTGAAACCTCGCGTCTACTTCGACCTGGTGGACTACGACTCGGACCTAGACGTCAAAGCTGTTTCGAGCTCAGCCTCCCCAGGCAGGAAGAGGGGCCTTGGACCCCGTTTCAGTCAAGGTAGACTAACACTCAAATCAGAAACATGGCTAAAGAGTAGATAAGGCGCCTAATTTATCAGGCTTATGGACACAAGGGAAGACACTTGTATGGCTGGTGTTCCTTTGATAAATCACAAATGTGCATAGGTGTGTGGCTGTTCTCACATACTTTTAACATAATCAACAATGTGCTAGTTTACATAGTCCAATATTTGTAACCTTTATGCTTGAGGAAACTTGCCATCTATTACACACAAATCTTAAACTTAATGTAAATTGTTTCTCAGGCAGTTTCTAAACAAACTTTTTCTCACAAGGCTTGTTTTCTTTTTTTTTTAAAAGGCCCAATCATTTAAGTGCTTAGCCTTGTAATGTGCCAATTAACATAATTATAACCTGATCCCCGCTTTTTTCCCCCACCAAAGACTTTGTGTCACTGGATGGATTCCTGGGAGACATTTCAGATGATGAAGTCAGGCATCGAAAGTCCAGCTCACACCGTGTACCACCCGGGCGGCGTAAAACTGAGAAGGTGTGTAATTATGACTTACAGTGCCATCAGAAATTATTCAACACCCTCGACTTTTTACACTTTGTGGTGTTAACAGCCTGAATACAAAATGGATTAGATACAATTTTTTTAACTGATCTACACACCATACCCCATAAAGTCAAAGGATTTTAATTCAAAAATGTTTTTCAATTAATTAAAACTGAAAAGCTGAAATATTTTGAGTCAAGTATTCAAGCCCTTTCCAAACTGAGTTACAGTGCATCCAAATATTCTTGGGATGTCCCCACGACTTGAATCTGTAGCCAAAGCAACTGCTTACACATGATTTACACATACTCCGATCAGCCACAACATTAAAACCACTGACAGGTGAAGTGAATAACATCGATTATCTTGTTACAATGGCACCTGTCAAGGGTTGGAATATATTGGGAAGCAAGTGAACAGTCAGTTCTTGAAGTTGATGGAAGCAGGAAAAATGGGCAAGCGTAAGGATCTGAGTGACTTTGACGTGGGCCAAATTGTGATGGCTAGACAACTGGGTCAGAGCATCTCCAAAACGGCAGGTCTTTTGGGGTGTTCCCGGTATGCAGTGGTTAGTACCTACCAAAAGTGGTCCAAGGAAGGACAACCGGTGAACCGCCAACAGGGTCATGGGCGCCCATGGCTCAATGATGCGCGTGGGGAGCGAAGGCTAGCCCGTCTGGTCCGATCCCACAGAAGAGCTACTGTAGCACAAATTGCTAAAAAAGTTAATGCTGGCTATGATAGAAAGGTGTCAGAACACATAGTGCATCGCAGCTTGCTGCGTATGGGGCTGCGTAGCCGCAGACCGGTCAGAGCGGCCATTCTAACCCCTGTCCACCGCCGAAAGCGCCTACAATGGGCATGTGAGCGTCAGAACTGGACCATGGAGCAATGGAAGAAGGTGGCCTGGTCTGATGAATCATGTTTTCTTTGACATCATGTGGATGGCTGGGTGTGTGTGCGTCGTTTACCTGGGGAAGAGATGGCACCAGGATGCACTATGGGAAGAAGGCAAGCCGGCGGAGGCATTGTGATGCTTTGGGGGCAATGTTCTGCTGGGAAACCTTGGGTCCTAGCATTCATGTGGATGTGGTTACTTTGACACGTACCACCTACCTAAACATTGTTTCAGACCAAGTACACGCCTTCATGGCAACGGTATTCCCTGATGGCAGTGGCCTCTTCCAGCAGGATAATGCGCCCTGCCACACTGCAAAAATTGTTCAGGAATGGTTTGAGGAACATGACAAAGAGTTCAAGGTCTTGACTTGGCCTCCAAATTCCCCAGATCTCAATCCGATCGAGCATCTGTGGGATGTGCTGGAAAACAAGTCTGATCCATGGAGGCCCCACCTCACAACTTACAGGACTTAAAGGATCTGTTGCTAACGTCTTGGTGCCAGATATGACAGGACACCTTCAGAGGTCATGTGGAGTCCATGCTTCGACGGGTCAGAGCTGTTTTGGCGGCACGAGAGGGACCTACACAATATTAGGCAGGTGGTTTTAATGTTATGGCTGATTGGTGTATGTCTATATAAAAGGACCCACAGATGAAAGTGCATGTGAGAGCAGAAACTTCAAGGAAAATCCAAGGAACTGCAGTGTTTCCCCTGCACCTGAATTTTGTCTTCACTGATGTAGGATAAATAATAAATAATAAATTTTCTTTCAATAAAACCACACACTCAGGTGACCTCCAAAAACGACACAGAGGCTCTAGTGCACTCAGCAAATGCCGTGTTGTTCAGGCCTAGTTATTTGATCTCAAAAAGGTGAGATCCAGTGTGTTTGGGTCTGTCAGACTCCACTGAAGAAGAAAAATTAACAATGATTTGAATGCTTAGGCCTACCCATCACGTGTTTGACAATTTTCATCAAGGCAGCGAGTTGCAAGTTCTTTCCCGTCTGAAAATGTTGGAGGTGTTTCTGGCTGGAATCCCTAATGTATCACTGAAAGTTGGGATTCTCTTCCTTTGTAGTCAAACTAGGTGAAATGAAAGTAGGTCCCAAGTTGACCTTAGTTCAAGCAGTTTAATACATGTGTGGACAGAGACGAACATCACCATACAAGGCAAAGCATGAGTCTGTGTCTAACAAAGGAACGCAGGATCTTATATAGGGTCAATGTATACATTCCAAAGACATGACTTCATCCGTGGCTGGCTATCTTCTCCATAT
>OOFE01041385.1:0-10868 GCA_900323365.1 Monocentris japonica | reverse complement strand
ACTGGTAGAGACTGAGAGGCTGCTAGAGGCTGACAGGCTGCTAGAGGCTGACAGGCTGCTAGAGGCTGACAGGCTGCTAGAGGCTGCTAGAGGCTGACAGGCTGCTAGAGGCTGACAGGGTGCTAGAGGCTGACAGGCTGCTAGAGGCTGGTAGAAGCTGTTATACTGATGACTCTACATTAATGTGATGATGATTTATTGATGGCGATTTGTTAACTGAGCTGCTGTCTAGTGCTACGCTGACACTAGTTGATGCTAGGCCCAAGGAATGCTGGGAGTTCACTGTCATAAGGCCTCATTCCAGCCCTAACCTTAATCGGACCCCTCACCTCTCACACTGACCCTATAAAACCACCAGAATTGTGTTTGTGTGTGTGTGCGAGTGTGCAGGCCTACCTGCTGATAGAAGAGGACATCCAGGATCTTTCTCGCAGTGATGAATACAAGTAAGTCTGATACACACACTGTCTAACCAGATGGTAACCAGATCACAGCCAATGATAAACCCCATGTCTCTGTTGCTATGGTAACCAACTGTGTGTGTGTGTGTGTGTGTGTGTGTTTTGCAGGGACTGTCCAGATGTGAGGATGGATGAGTTGAAGCCGTTCACAGTTCCTCTCTGGATGGTGGAGAAGATGCAGAAAGCCATGGAGGCTCAGCGGTCAGAGAGTATCTGACCCCGGACTTCTGAACTCTGACCCCAACCACACATCATCCAGCTGTAATCTGGTACTACAATACTGTAACCTCTGAAATGGTTTGATCATGTGTCAGGGCAGAAAAACTAAACCCATCGATCCAAATGGTTCCACTGGTCAGACTGGTTCCACTGGTCAGACTGATTCCCCTGGTACCACTGGCCAGACTGGTTCCCCTGGTACCACTGGTCAGACTGGTTCCACTGGTCAGAATGGTACCACTGGTCAGACTGATTCCCCTGGTACCACTGGTCAGACTGATTCCCCTGGTTCCACTGGTCAGACTGGTTCCACTGGTCAGAATGGTACCACTGGTCAGACTGGTTCCCCTGGTTCCACTGGTCAGACTGATTCCCCTGGTCAGAATGGTACCACCAGTCAGACTGATTCCCCTGGTACCACTGGTCAGACTGGTTCCCCTGGTACCACTGGTCAGACTGGTTCCACTGGTCAGACTGGTTCCCCTGGGACCACTGGTTCCACTGGTCAGACTGATTCCCCTCATTCCACTGGTCAGACTGGTTCCCCTAGTACCACTGGTTCCACTGGTCAGAATGGGCGCCTTACTGGACATTACTTCCATCTCTTCAGTTTGTGATTTTAGTGATTTACTGTTTATTATTCAGGTATTTTCTGCATTGTGATTTTTTTATTGTTTTATAAAAAAGGAAATAAAAGTATAACCAGTTTGTCCACGAGAGTTACTTGATCCTTTTTGACCTGGTCTTCATGTGAATGGATCTACACTGTTAATAAATGGGTTTATGTTAACGTTAACCAGTTTAGACTAGTGAGTGGGCCTGAACCACCTCCTGCCTCCAGACTGACTCCACCATAACTCAATGTTAACATGGAGCAGGTAAAACCAGGTAGAACCAGACCCTGGACTGGGATCCTGGAGATCACTAGTGGTGTCATTACTTTCTTGTTGAGTGAAATGGGCAAAAGTGAACTCTACAAAGATCCTCCTACTATAAATACAAACTGCTTCATCAGCACAATATTGTTGGACCTAAGAGATTCACTGAGAAACGAGATGTTTAGCGTTTCATAAAAATCTAAAATGTCCTCTTAACATCCAATGGACTTACATCCAGAAGACTAAATGTGAAGAAAAGCCTCCTGGTGGGAATCGAACCTGTCTCCAGAACTGTGTCCCTCCATTGCGGAGGGACTAATCACTGACATCACCTGCTGTAGTCTTTGGTTGGAGTGAAAACCTGCAGACTATCGGCCCTCCATGGCTTATGATTGGACACCACTGAAGATGAACAGGCTGTGGATCGCTGATGATCAACTTGGTGTTGTCCAAACAGATCTGCATGGTCAGACCTCACGATGTGCTGCTGTGTTCATGTGTATGGACATGACAGACTTAATGACTGTTCGACATCGGGTACTAACACACTGTAGTGTGTTTCGTGTAGTCTGGTGGTTTTATGGACGCTGAAATCTGTTTGTGTTGTTAGCGCCCTCTTGTGGAGAGCAGTCACCTTACACCCTGTCTACCTGCCATCTCTTGTTATGAAGCCTCCTAGCTAATGAATGTGAAGCATGTTAGTCTCCCATTCTGAACACAACCAGTGATTCAGTGAGTTCATGACTCTGACTTAGTGACAGTCGCTCCAATAGGGCCACTGGCTCCCCGCAGCAACTCATCTAGGTTAAGACTCTAGCCTACAGGCCCCTGGGGGCCGATCTACCCAGGCACAGCTCTTCTCTATCCTGGCCCCACAGTGGTGGAATCACCTCCCCACTGATGTTAGGACAGCAGAGTCGCTGCCCATCTTTTACCGCAGGCTGAAAACCCACCTCTTCAAAAAGTGGATGATATATAGCTTATTGCACTTTCACCTTAGCACTGGTTCTGCTCTTAGATGCTTGTTTGGGGAGGAGATGCACTTATGATTTCTGGTGACTAGTAGTTCTCATGCCTACCTACCTTCACTAGTCACCAGAAATCATATCAAAGTGGATCAAAGCGTCTGCTAAATGAATGTAAAAACCACCATGTAGACTGAGACCCAGACTGGTGGTCTGTAATATGAGGTAGATACAGATTATAAATATGTATCACAAGTCAACATTTATTGAAACGCAAACAAAATGAACATTTAAACAGTTTCCTGTTGGACTGGCTGCTGACGGGTCAACCAGAGCCATACGTCCACTCAGTTGGGCCAGTCCAGTTCCCAGTGTCAGCCATGGAGATCATATGGAGGAGGAGAAGACCACAGTCCTACCTGGACTAGACTCTGGTCCCACCTGGACTACTCGTCAGGTCTGTGATCAACAGTGTGAGAACAGGAAATAAAATCAGGAGAAATGTGGAGTAGGAGTGAAGCATGTCCTTCCTGTTTCATTCGATCCCTTCCTGTTTGTCCTTGATGGCGACCCGGAAGCGTTCCTCCAGCAGAGACAACTCGCTGATCAGGTCTGTGATGGCGTTGGTGAACGCCTCCTGGGGAGTTCATATTCCATTTGTTAGAAGATGACTAGAACAATGAAACTACTAGCTGTGAAGTTAGTTTTAGCCTGCTGGTACCTGCGGGCTGTAGTCTGGCGTTGTCTGGACTCGGATCACAATCTTGTGCTCCAGAGGATGAGGAACCTTGTACCCAGCAAACAGAACCTGGGGGTCCTTCAACAGCTGCCTGTAACCAGAGAACCACACCAGAACTGACAGAACAGGTAGTATACACAGAACAGACAACTGATAGTACAGACAGAACTGACCAGTGATTTTATTCCAACCAACCACTATAGCAGGTCAGTCTACTTAAAACCTTCACCCAGAGAGGAGGGTCTAGTTAGTGAGCCGAGCTGCTGCACTGATTGGCTGGGATGAACACGCGCTAACTCGACCCACTATAGCCCATGGTGGATGTGGCGGTAGCTAGCCCTTAGCCCTCTAGCTAAACCTGCTAGCTGCTTACGATCTGATGATGTTCCCGAGCGTGTGATCCTCCTTGTTTAGGGTGAACAGACAGGCGTTGGGGACTTTGGTGTCTTTGATGATGGTGATCTTCTTCTCTCCTTCAAACAGCAGGAACGATTCGAAGGCCGGCGGCGCGTTCATTTTCTCAACGGTCTGTCCGCAGAATGGAGGAAGTGTTTTGGTGATGTGACGACTTCCGGGTTGGTTGCGTTGGGTTTGTTTGGCAGGTTCCGTCAGCGTCCTGGACGTTTCTCTGGCTTATCACAATGGCGTATTATACGTACACATCCTTCCTATTGGTTAACTGGCGGTGGTTTGTTTTTGAAAGCCTGGAGCTGATTGGTTGTCTGGGTGGCGAGCGAGCCGGTTTAAACCGGGGGGCGGGAGGAAGTTCAGTTTGAATCGGAGACGCAGCGAGTCCATCGCATTGCAACTACAAGTACAACTACAGGTCAGTATTACTGTTTTAGTCTTTATGTCCAGAATGCCGTAGCAGCTCAGGGACTGTTAGCTGCTAACCTGCCTTATTACTATGGCTTGCCACTGTGTTAAACTGGGCTAATCGGGCGGTTAAGCGGCGCTAACTTAGCAGGCTAACGTTAACTTAGCCAATTTAGCTTAAGGTTACGGCAGTCAGCGCTAGCATGAAGCAGAAAACATGTTCCAGACGGATTACATCAAATAATGAGTCTATATAAAATGTAGTTTGTAAATAAACACGATATCTATGTAGCACAATAGGTATTAGTAAAAATATTGACCTGTCGTGTAGCAAGTATGCTACCGTTAATAACTAAAGTAGCGGTGCTAGTCTCCCAACGGTACATAATCTAACCGGTTTTCCTAACCCAGAACCCGGTCTGTCACCGTGTCAGCAGCTCGCTATGGCCTCTCAGAATATGGACCCCGCAGCAGCTTCCTCCACAGCCGCTCTGAAAGGCAGCGACACCGGCGGCAGCGCACCCAAAGGCTCGGTTTCCAAGAGGTCGGTAACTGGCGGTACCGGACAGTATCGGTTTATATGGGGACCAGAAGTTGTTAGGAAGCACTGACAGTCAGTGAAGCTTCCAGACTATTAGTATTGCTAGTTGTCTTCCTGCAACCACTGGTTAACTTGTTGATATCTGACAGGATGCTGATGGATGGAGGTTGTATTTCATCATTTAATACAAGACAGAACAGCATGTGGAGTTGTAACAGTCTAGTGAAGATGCTTAATGCTGTCTGTCTGTCTGCAGGCTGCAACAGGAGCTGATGACTCTGATGGTAAGTCTCTAGTCACTATTCTTTTAGCCACTGGTCTGACACTACCAACATTAATGTGATTAGTGGCTGATGTCTAGTAACCATGGCAACCAAAAGACAACTTATTTTATAATATGGGAAACTTGAGCTGCCTGGTTATCTGATACAACTGCAATGTGTTATTGTGTAGTGGAGTGTCTTTCTGTGATGCTGTATCTTTGCCTGGTGTGTCAGATGTCGGGGGATAAGGGCATCTCTGCCTTCCCAGAGTCGGATAACCTCTTCAAATGGATCGGGACCATCGATGGCGCTCCAGGGACGGTGGGTAGATGGACCGGACTCACATCCACCGTTACTTATTTAGTGTATCTCAGGCCAGAAGGGTTTCAGTGTTTGAATGTTCTTGGTTTGGTTGAAGCCAGGCTGTAGTTTGAGGCATTATGTGTTTTAGCAGTGTAAATTTATAGGAAAGGAAAATAAAATTGTATGCCAGGAGTTCAGTTTACATCAATAAACTGTAGTGAAATAATAGTCCAGTCCAATAATCCAGGAGAGTGACTCCTAATGGAAGTCAACAGAAAATACTAGACTTTTATCCAAGGCAACTTACAAAGATGATAGTTAACACTATGTAGGGATCGAACCCACGACCCTGAGACTGAGCTAACCAGGCTTCATTTTTCAATAATGAAAAAGCGGGAATAAAATGATACATCTTGTTGGGATGAAGGGTGACTGTCAACTTCCTGTGCTCTGGGGGTGGAGATTACATTGAGGATGACTCAATGCTAAAACAAGAAGTTGAGAACACATGGGTGGGGTTTTATTCCCACAGAAACGACCCCTAATACTGTATGGACACATGGTTCTGTATGGCGCTTTGGATCAAAGCCGCCACCAGGTGGCGTCAGATGACACCTTGGTGAACCTGAAACTGTTACAGCACCCAGACTGTTTTGGTGTATTCTGACTGTCCTGCTGATGCCTGCAGGTCTATGAGGGTTTGCGTTACAAACTGTCTCTGGAGTTCCCCAGCGGTTACCCCTACAAAGCTCCTCGGGTGAAGTTCATCTCTTCCTGTTTCCACCCCAACGTGGACGACCAGGGTTTCATCTGCTTGGACATCCTGAAGGACAAGTGGTCTGCTCTGTACGATGTCCGCTCCATCCTGCTGTCCATACAGTCTTTACTAGGAGGTAACTAGTTAACCAGAATTAACTAGATAACTAATTGTGAAGATGGTTGGCTGGTACAGACTGGTCTGTAGTCTCCTGAACCTCAGGGAGACGGACTGACTGATTGTTTCCTGTTTCCTGTCAGAACCAAACAACGAGAGTCCTCTGAACACCGCTGCTGCTGAACTCTGGGACAACCAGGAAGGTGAGGCTGGTTACACTACAGGACCTAGGACACTATTGGGCCCAGACCACTATAGCATACTATTGGACCCAGACTACTAGAGGACCCAGACCACTATAGCATACTATTGGACCCAGACCACTACAGGACCTGACCTGGACTGTCACGTCTGTGGAACCAGATTTGGGTCAAAACAATATCAGAACATTTAAAATTAAGAAAAGGGTGATGTCGAGAGGAACCGTAAGCTCTGTTTCTTTTAGAGCTCAATCTTTTGTTTGGTACATTTTGACCCAAATCTGCTTCCATTAAGGCCCACATAGTGTCTTGGTATGGGGGCCTGTGCTGCCCCCTAGTGTTAACAGTGCAGTTGTGCAGCATGTCTAAACTGGGTCTTCTGTCTTCCAGCCTTTAAAGCCCATTTACTGTCCACCTACCAGAAGTGAACCAGAAGCAACACTCCCTTTTCTTCAGCTCTGTCCTGTTTGTCCTCTGTTTGTACCATATTTTTATGTTTGTAAAGCCAGTGGTGTCAATAAAGTTCTGAATTGATAATACAATTATTTATTCCCTGCTTAGTGTTCACATTTATTTGTTTGGCGTTGGGTTAGCTCCACCCACCAAAGATGCAGCTTCCTGGTCAATCAACTGTCCTCACCAGTCTGGCAACCAAAACACTACCAGTAAAACCAGTTTGACCAGGAAGCTCTCCATCAGTCACGTTTTAGAGCCGTTGCCTTCTCTGCCTGTTAAGGTACAGTAGAGATATGTAGCGTAGATCTTGGTGATTGTTGCTGTTTTATTAGGGCTCCCTATGTCAGTGAAGCAGACAAATGAGGTTAAAGTTGTTCTCTTCTCATGCAGTCATGTTCAGGGTTGGTTTGTATTGTACAGCAGTAAACACCCGACCAGGGACCGATACCACAAAGCAGTTCAACGTATCGAGGATCTGTACAACCGGTATCACCAAGCATCTTGAGTCACCTGGTGTTACAAGATGGAAATACTCAAGGTGACCAAGTCATCAGACCAATAGAATTATGGGATTTGTCTTCGTGTAGAAGACTTACTGTATCTAGATTTGGTCAGCTACCATCCTGACTCTTACCTATGATATATCCCATCAGCTTCCAGGTTGATTGTGTTTTGTTGAGGTAGATACGATCTAAACGTCAGTTAGGTCTTACAATTAAATCCTAGATAGTCTTGGACCTGTTAATACTTCACCTGAATCTGAGTTTACTTTAATGCCATATATCCTGGACAGACATATTGCCTGATTGTCTGTCTGCCTATAGAAATGTACTTGTATTAGTTACAGGACCTGAGAGAAAATGTTCACTGCAGACTCAGGAATGTCCTATGAAGTCTCTGTCCAGTCGGTTCTTCTGATCGCTTTCTTTTTTCTGACTATTCTATAAAAAGGAACTTCTAGCCAACAGGACGTTTTACGTTGTTTTGGCTCCTTAATAACCGGTGACGTAATCGGTGACTTTGACAAAGGATTGGTTTATTAGCTCATCAGTAGCTGCTGGAGGAAAACCTGCAGATGGTGTAAAGTAACAATCAACAATCTACTGTACTGATCCTTCTCCAGATTCCTGATACACTTCAGTGCTACAGTAAATTTCACTGTAATTGATGTAAGCTACCTGCTATTTTATACACGCCCTCTTTTATAGCCAGAGAACATTGTCACCCTGTGAAGAACCCTTACTATCTGTTCAATAGCATCGCTCTGTACACTTATGTTTCCTTATGTTTGGTTCATCTGGTTTTGTTCATGGACTTTTCTCAACAAATGTGTCTAAAAGTCCACAGTATCCTCTACAAGTGATTATCCGTTTTGATCCCATATCCTGAACATGACCTGCTCTGGAGCAGGTCAGCCGTTCATGATGAGTTGCTATGGCAACATACTCCAGTAAAAGGTAAACCACCTTCGTGACACCTAAATACCTCACTAACCCCATACTCTAGCTTTGCAGTATTGACCCCAGGAGGGTCCTGGGCTTGAGTCCATGATGTGTTTCTATTGGCTAACTGAAACTAGAGTCATCCTGTTGGCTAGTTGAGCAGACAGAGCATGCAGCCCAGGCGACAGCAGGACAGATGGCAGCAGGTTGCCATCTTATTGTCATGGGAGACAACCTCGACCTCCATCAGGTCCTCCAGGCTGTCGTCTTGGTCCTTGTCAGTCTGCGCCTCGGCCCAGGCCTGCTGGGTCGCCTCCACCGCCCAGAACGGGACAGAAACCTGGATGGACCAGAACCACATCAGGTCTGTTTTCCACCCTGGTCCATGGAGGTCAGAGGTCATTCTAACCAACCTACAGCAGCTCATTACACTACATAACACCTTAAACCAGACAGGAGGAACTAGTTAGTGTGATGAGGAAATGTCTCAGTGATGATAATGTAATAAAACAAATGAAAGTATGAATGAAAAGGATACATACTACAATCCAGTAAAATGTCTCATCCACATATAAATGATTTATCAGAATCAAATGTATTGTATATTCTCACATACAAGGAGTTTGATGGTGATGTAGCTGCACTATCATCTCTACATTCTTCAGAGTGTTAAGCACCAGGAAGCCAGCAGATCAGACTCGTCCCCATCACAAATTCATCCAATGAGGGTCGTATTGTCTGCAAACTTCAGGAGCTTGACGGACTGGTGACTGGAGGTGCAGCTGGTGGTGTAGAGGGAGAAGAGCAGGGGAGAAGGCACACAGCGCTGTGGGGCGCCAGTGTTGGTGGTCCAGGAGTCTGAGACTTGCTCTTCCAGCTTCATGTGCTGCTTCCTTTCTGTCCTGAGTGTGCCATTTATTGACTTTAGTTTTTTAATGCACCAACGTCACCATGTCAAATTCCTTGTATGTGCCAATGTACTTGATGTACTGATTCTGAACAAGGCACAACTTCCTAGTTTGGACTGTTCCAAGTACGCAGCAGCAAACTTTCCATATTAAGGTAACACGTTGACTTGGTGTAGTAGTGAACGTTATAACAAGTAGTAGTTCTGGTCTGGCTGGTGAACACTGTCACCCACCAGGAAAAAGGCATCGTTTTGGTACACTCCTTACAGTGGCGAGAGGCCACGTCTTGAGAAGCGTAGCTCTGTAACTAGAGACTTTCCCTCACAAGTTACTACATGTGAACTTTAATTTCTTATTTTACTGTGGAGCCACAAGGTGATGTTCAACAAAATCTCGCCAGGTATCACCAACATTTATTCTTGGCTGGTAATCTGGTACTGGTGGCTACCGTGGTCCTTCACATTTTAAACCAGGTTACTGTCCTTCATATTCTCAATTCCAAATAACTTTGAAACTTCATTTTGCTGATGGATCCTGTTCCTCAGAGCCTTTAACTCTGATCCAATCAGAGACTGATGATCACACTACAGGAGATCAGGATTGGTTAATTATGCTGGTGGCCAGCCGAATTTAACACTCACATGTAGATCATCTTATTTTAAATACCCACTTACATGCAACTCTCTCAAAAGTAGCAAAAGTGGGTTAGTGGTATTTCATCGACCTCCAAACAAGAGGTCAACAAGGTCCAAACAAGAGTTAAAATCCACCAGAACCACTTCCTTGTTGCCAGGTCTTCCTGACATCACCACAACAGCTGTTCCCACTTGTCTGATATGACGTTGGGAAGAAGCAAAGGCAGAACGTAACGTTAATGTTGCTGCTCTACAACATCAGGAGGATTCACCCTTCCTCACTGACGCTCATCCAGGCTCTTCACTACGCCACCTTGACTACTGCAACTCCCTCCTTGCCAGGGGTGTAAAGTACTTGAGTAATTGTACTTCATTACTATACTTAAGTACTATTTCGGGGGATTTGTACTTTACTCGAGTATTATTAAATTTGTATACTTGTACTCTTACTCAATTACATTTTTACTCCTTACATTTAAAATTCAGACCTTCCAAGTACAAATAAGTCTCACAGGTCCAACGAACTTTAGAAACTTTAAATTAATATTATTTTTGTCACTGGCAGAACTATTAACCCTGCGGCCATACTTTATTTAAAACCAATCAGATCCCTATCAATGGAAAATGAACCCGCCCATACCCATGCTGATTGGTCCTTGTGCAAGACCAGAAAGCAGGGATCTTTGATGACACCTGCTATCAGAGTATGACAGTCAGAGAAGCTACAGAAGATGGCCACTAACATTACGAGTGATGAGGACGAACCAATCAGCATCCATGGCTCCATTTGGCACCTGAATGGGGTCAGCTAGCCAGTATCTGGTTTGGTAAATACTGGCTAGCTGAACCCATTTCTTTCCACTAGCAAACAAAAAATGCTTTTCAACTCTTTGACAAGAACCTTAGGATGTGCGATATTGAATTGAATTCATGGTGTCACAATTGGCTTTAGTGATGTCACAATTGGCTTTGGTGGTGTTACGATTGGCTTTAGTGAATTAAAGTAATATTAATGCAAAAAAGTGTCTTCTGTTCTTTAATTTCAATAAAAAAACTTACTTTTTACTTTTTAATACTTGAGTACATTTAAAAGTAGAAACTTTTTGACTTTTACTCAAGTGTATTTTTAGCTAGATACCTTGACTTGTAATTGAGTAAGATTTTGAAC
>OOFE01041381.1:0-12513 GCA_900323365.1 Monocentris japonica | reverse complement strand
CACACACACACACACACACACACACACACACGCACACACACATTTAGATTACAATAATTTTGAGGACCTACATTGGCTGCATTTATTCCATAACTCCTAACCCTAACCCTCACCACCACAAGACTGAACCTGAACCTTAACCCTAACCCTCACCACCACAAGACTGAACCTGAACCTTAACCCTAACCCTCACCACCACAAGACTGAACCTGAACCCTAACCCTAACCCTCACCACCACAAGACTAACTTAAACCTTAACCCTTACCCAAACCTGATCCTGATCTAGCAGCAAAATGTCAAATTGTGACAGATGTACAGAGTTGTGCTTTGCAAAAGGGTTGCTATGGAATAGCAGTCTGAGAGAAAAGCAGAACATGTTCCTGTGTTTTTGCAGAACTGGTTTAAGGTTTTGGTACTCTGGGTGTTAGGTTTTGTCTGTTAGTATCAAATTTCAGTGTTAGTGTGAAAACAATCGAGAAAAACTGTAAATGGTTTCAAATGTCCGATAGCCACCATGACTGAACAGAGAAAAGAAACTCAGCCGACAGAAACTCAAAGGAGAAAGACGTCACAGTACTGGACACACTGTTTGATTGACAGGTGATCTCTGGGAAGAGCAGTGAGGAACACCACAGTGAGGAACACCAGAGTGAGGATGAGCGACGAAGATGGAGACTGGATAAAAAATGAACTTAAGCATTACAACAGTTGTTGCTTTTTGTCAACTTCAACTAATCAGTTTCTTGTTAGTTTCATTACTTGAATGTTTCTGCTTGATGTTTTTTTCCTTGAAGTAAAAGAACGCTGACCAAACTGGGAGTCGCTGTCAGAGATCGGCAGTATTTGAAGCAAATGTATTTGAAATACGTGTTTAATTACTTTGGAGTGTTTTGCAATTTGTATTTTACTAGAGTTAAAAACATTTAACTTGTATCCAGATACTTTTGGAAGCATTTGTGTATTTTAAAGTACTAAATGACTGTTTCTAGCTCATCTACGTTTGAGAAGGTCTTCACTTCATCTCCTGTATCATCGTCACTCTTTTGAAGTTAAACAGTGACAGTCACACGACATCACCTCGATAGTAATGAAGCATTTACCAAGAGAAATGTGTAAATAGTAAAATGACATTACCAATATTTAACGTGGTATTTTGTTAGTTGATTTTTTACAGGCTGTAGTTCCTCCAGCATGTCAACAAGTGAGTGAGGATGATGAGAGATGAGCTGAAAAACAACTAAAACAAATGGAGGACTGACAAATGGTTTTACAGAGAAACAGACAAAAAGACACAAACAAGAGAGAAGACAGTCGTGTTCACAAGGCAGCAAGAAACAGAAATGAGAGTAAAAAGCAAAGAGAGAAGACAACTGAAATAAATACAACAATGTTCCTAACAAGTTCAAGAGGACAGTTGACTGATCCCTTATCAGTTTTTAGATTGTTGGGACACTTTGTTGTAATGTGATAACTGTGAGAGCCAAAAGCAGGCAAAAGTTTCTGTTAAAGGCTTAAAAAATGCTGTTGTTGAAAGAATGTAAGAATTTACTGTTTCTACAAAGTAAAATACAAAATATATAGAGTATATTTTAATTTAATTTCTTGGCTTTTATTTTGATACATTTCATTAACAAGTATTTGTAATTTGTAACAAGATACATTTTGATGTAGTTTTGCCCATCTGTGGTGGAGGGTGAATACACAGCAACACACACACACACACACACACACACAGGGGTTGCAAACAGGTGTTGTTTGTTTGAAGTCAATCTGTGTGTGTGTGCGTCCACGTGTGAGTGCATACAAGTCCAATATATACGTAGAGAGTGCACGTGAGTGTGTCATGTCTACGTACAAGGCTGTTTGTTCTTCACCGTGGAGAGAAAACTCATCCAAGCATGACAGAATGTCTCCATGACCAGCCACGATGGAGGACGGAAAACAAAAGTAACGTCGACAAAAAGTCCTCAGTCGAGCTTCAAGTCTACGTTGCATCAACCTGAAATCCCCGAGGAGCTTCGGCTGCCCTCTTATAAATCATCTCTTAGTTTTTCAGACATGCTTTTAAATTTACTGAAGATCAGGACAACAGGCGGACCTGACAGCCACGTAGCTCTGAGGACAGGAGTTCCACTTTAACCCCCAGACTGCTGCAGATCTGAATGAAACACAATCCATTTTGCTGATTCTTTCAACCCTCATATGGACCCACCCAACTCTTCCAGAACGATACCGGGTATATAAAGTAATAATTTATATTTCATATAAATAAATGTCTGTTTTGCTATTGCAGTAGCCAAAGAGCTGAGGACCTCCAACATGGCCGCCAGAGGGCCTAGCGTCACCTCATTCCCCAAATACAGGAGGACATTATACAACACTCACTGAGACGCTCTGGACAAAGAAACACTGACAAACTTCAAACAATAAAACGTGAAGCGGACTACGCTCTTAGAAGCATGGCAGCATGTTTATTGGAGATGACAGAAAAAAGAAAGACAAATAATGATCAAACAGTCAAATCATCCAACTTACAAAATACTGATACGTAAGAAAACGTAATAAAGTAAATGAAATGCACTTGACCACGTGTCACATTATAGTGCAACATCTCACCAGCTTCACGTGTGAGATGTGATACAGCCTGGAAAAAATACTTTCTAAACGTCTTTTGGTTGCAAAAACAGAACGGGTCACAGATTGGATTCTTTACATTTTAAAGAAACTGAAAAATGAAAATCATGTAAACATCTTTTTTTTCCTCTTGGTCAAGTCAAGTTAGGACTGGAAGGTTTAACTGAGCGAATCCTCAGCAGTAGCGTTTGACATCAAAATCCAGAAAATTGCAGTGTAACGTTTTGTCCATACTGTGTAGCCCACATTCTTTGGCACAAGTTCTCTGTCAATCCTTCAGGAGCTGGTGATCCCCAAAAAAAGACGTGGTGGATTTGGTTTCTGATTCAGGACTACACATTACCGAGTCCAACCCTTCAAGTTAACCCAGGCAGGATCTCAGGTTACCTCACAACTAAATGTGAGAACTAGACATCTGACTGGTCAAATCTGACTTTATAGATGAGACAAGGACCTCTGAACAGTGGAGCAACAGACTGACTAACCAGCCAGCCAAACGTCCACCAGCATCTGGCTGTTGGTGTTCATTTCACAGCACTCGACCACATTTAAAAGCTCACACTGCCTAGGTAGTCTAGTGGTTCCCAACCCAGTCCTCAAGTCCCTCTTGTCCTGCAGGTTTTAGATCCAGCTCTACTCAGGCACACCTGAACCAATTAATGTTAACCAATTGGTTCAGGACAAGAGGGACTTGAGGACTGGATTGGGAACCACTGGTCTAGTCCATCTGACCTGCTCAGGCTGCTGCATGTGGGTAATGTGTTCATATCAAGGTGCTGCCAGTGAAACCTGTTGATGGTACAAGCCACGAGAACCAAGTGGCCACAGTAGGTAGTGCAATACAGATAGTTATTAACATCTGAAAGAAACTCAAGAGCTCAAGGAGCATGGCTGAACCAAACAGAAGTGTAGTTTCCTTCCTGGTTGACCTCACCTAAATCATAAATACTGATAGATCGATAGAACTATATATTGTATAATAAATATCTGGAACATAAACTGAGCAAGCCCTAAAACAGGACTGGAGTGAAAGCGAGCCTGGTAGGAGATGATGTGGCTATCGGCATCAGATGACTCCCTAACACTAAAGCAGATACCAGCAGCCATATTGAACACATCAGACAGGAAAGCATCCTCGTTTCACTCATAGAAGGATGTTATAGATATGAGTTTCATCCGATGACCCCAACTCATAGGGGTCGTCACAGTAGGGGATGGCGGATACCGAAAGATAAATACTCAACGTCAGCAGTGGATCAGTGCATTCCTACTTAGGTTAGGAAACAAAGTGATGGAAGAGCGTTGACCAATGATCTGTCTTATAGATAGGCAGTGTCGAGACCAACACAGGTTCAATCATTTCAATGGTCAACGTGATGTGAGCTGATCCCACGGCTGCAGAGCCAGAGGTTACAGGAGCACTGACAGTTTTAACACTTTTAGACTTCTTGTCCAACTTCAAAAAAATTCAAGGTGATCAAATTCACTTTCCAGTTCCGCTCTTCCAGTTCTGCATAGTAACCTGGCACATCCAAATCTACTAGTAAGAAAAACTACTGAGACCTTAAAGGGACTAGAGAGAATAGACAACATACAGTATCTCAACCCATTTCCAGTGTTTCAGAGTCTCCACACCGTCCATCAGAGGAAGACGTCCATGGTCTGGGTGATGGGCTGCCGGCAGAGAGGACAGCAGCGCTGCTGAACCGGTTGGCGTTCGGTCAGGATGTCGGCGCAGTGCCGGCAGAGGCAGAGGTGACGGCAGGGCAGCAGCAACACCGTCTTGGCCCAGTCCTGACAGATCACACACTTCTTCCTCTCCTCCTGCTCCTTCAGCAGGCTGAGCAGATTACAGTCTTCTGAAGGGCTGCAGTCGTTCTCGGCAGCCTCCGGCAGGGTGGAGTTCAGCCAGGAGGCGCTAGTCCGGGAGGAACAGATGTCTCTGGGGTCGCTGATGCTCTGCGGCTCACCTTCTAGGTGAGCGTGGAGCTGTGGAGAGTCTAGCTGGTTCAGTTCATTCGTTGGTGGCAGGTGGGCGTCGGTGGGGTTGACCGAGGCACCAGAGGCTCTTTGCTCTGTGTGTGGGAGCCTGGTCCCATCTGCTTCCTGTGGCCACCTGACGTAGACTTCCTGATAGGCAAAAGCCCGTTCCAGAAGCATGTGCAGTCTGCGGAGGGCTGTCTGCACACCACGCACGCCCGGCAGCATGGCAACAAAACGGAGGCTCTGCCGCCCGATAAGCAGAGGAAGCCTGGGGTTCAGGTACAACAGGGCCAGCGAGACGATGACCGCCGTCATGAGGAGGCCATGGGCGTCGACTACAAAGACCGTGATGAAGACACGACCAAGTGCTCCCAGAAAGTCCAGCAGCAGCTGGCAGGGCGTCCACAGCAGCACCGAGGCACCGACTAGACAGCTGTACAGGAAGGTCAGCAGAGTGAGAGCCAACTCCACGGCTTTATGCAGAGGGCCGGCCACCGCCTCCCAGGCGCCCGCCATCACAGAGAAACAGTTCTGCATGCCTATGAGGAGGATGTTGACTACGGTGTTGACAAAGTAGAGAACGAGGCTGAGCGCGATGCAGACGCCTTCACACGTCTGCCTCAGGATGTAATTGCCCGAGACGAGGCCGCGGTGCAGCAGCTCCTTGGTGCGCCACGCCACATGGCAGGAGAGGTGGCCCACCATCTTGAAACTCTCAAACACCCCACCCAGAGTCTGCAACCAGCCCTCCAGGGTGTGCAGGGCTCCGTGGGCTGCGCTGGAGACGACCTCCGTCACGGTGAGGAAGGAGAACAGGGCGATGTTCCAGTATTCAACCAAGGTGGAGCCACTCAGGACGACCAGCAGGCCGTGGAGGGAGCAGCCCATGCCGGACAGAAAGCGAAGCAGCCAGCTGACTACCCAGATGACCAGGTCGACCAGCAGGCAACACGTGTCCACACATCTCCCAATGGCACAGGAAACTAAGTTCACTGCATCCATATTAGGCTTTCCTGAGGAGAGAAGAAGGTGATGACCTAGATGTTATGCAGGTGACCAGAGAGGAAGCCTGTGATATGCACACACAGCGTTTCAGCAGTGGTGCGTCACCACAGCCAGAAAAATAGACAAAGTGTGGTCTTAATAAACAGGATGTGCACCCAAACTAAAATGACCTGCAGACACCACATATAATATTAAAGTATAAAACACGTTTGCTCAGCAATGATGACAATATGAACTCTTAATCTGGCTTCACTGCTCATCCGGCTGATTGGTCATTTTATTAGATACTTAACTGGAGGCAATTTAAACTGCAGGTTGTGTAACTGATGTCAGGAAAACATCTGGCAGTGGAGAAACAGCTAGAAGGTTTGTGTTGTAGCTGAACTGAACTCCACTGGGGCTCATCCTGTTAGAGCAGATCTATGAACATTGCCACAGCATGTGGAGGAAATGATACCAGCACTTTAGAGAAGCCATGAGCTTGTCTGGGCTGATAGAAGCTGAAACGTCAATCTCTCTGGATGGTGATTTGGGTGGTAGACTGAAAATGGCTGCCACACACTTATTTCATAATATTGTTATGGAGATGAACATTAGTTTGGTGTAGCAGAGTCAGCCGGCTCTTACCTTGATAAATTCATTTGACAGAAGTTTAAGGTCTTTTTAATTTGTTCTCAGTGGCTTTTGAACCTTTGAAGGTGATATTTGGATTACTCTACTGAATGGAAGACAGGTGGATAGTTAGGCTATTAATAAAAAGGTGTTATGGCCACTATCTCTGCTCTTCTATCTGTTCTGGTTCTGTGTCTGAACACTGCATTCACATCCAATAGAAGCAACTATTGGAAGGACTTGAAGGTTAATAAAATACACTGCATTTGAGTTCACTTTCTACAGCAAAACAAACATTGCAATGCCAACCACCAAAAACTGCAAGCAGTTGTGTCCTGCTGTGGCACTTTAAAAGTAGTCACGAAATGATTTATATACTGAAAATCGTTAGTTTTGTTTATGACTCTCATTCCCTAGACTTGACTCCAGGCATTGCCTTGTTGGTGACGTCACAATTCAGGAAGTCGGTGAAATGGGACGTGAAGGCAGCATTATTAATGGCGCCTTCTCTCTTGTACTGGGAGCCTGAAGCCAAACTCCATTCAGAAATCTGGCAGTTTAAAGTTGCCTTCCTTATCGGCAAAGGTTCATATCCCGTAAAGCATGACTCAAGCCCTTTTATAAACCAAGAGGGACTTCTGGTTAATGCGGCCTATAAACGATTCACCAAGCAGCACTTTATTTCAATAGAATCTCAACTTTTAAACTATTTCCCTCTGCTCTCTAACGTTATTGCTCTCCGTGGTAGGGGGATACCCAACAGTCGAAACAGTTTTTAAAGCTGAACTTTTATCGAGACGAGTGCTGCTTGGTGTAATGTGTGTATGCCGAAATGAAGAGTGGCTTTTATCGACTCGGAGAAATATTTCGGGGTGTATGCTCCTTCGCCCATAAGCAAATCAACATTAAACTGCCGGAAGTTTGAATGTAGTTTGGCTCGGCGTTCTCTTCATACAAAAACGCCACGTATCGTGGCTATGGAAACGTTAGCTTAGCCGCTAGCAAACGTCAATTAGGCTGTTGATATTATCGGCATCACATTTCCTAAGCTAGCTAAGCTGCTTCGGCCATCTGGCAGCTGAGTACGTTTATATCCAAGAAGCCTGACGGGGCTAACGCCGCTAGCTAGCAGACCACACCCACTGGCATTAGCTACATAGCAAGCTAAAAAACATCCTTTGTAGGATGAATCGATACAGGATTAAAACTATACAAGGCTCACCTTAGCAACATGGCGTGGAAAGCGGTTAACCCCCTACTACATCCAAAAACCGGGACCTATGTTGCCATGTTCCTGATGATCGCGTTCATCTGTCTTGTTTACGTTTATTTATAGGCTAAAACGTGCATGACCGCCGCCCACTGATCTGGAGTCAACTGGGGCTTGACAACATGATAAAACATCTCTAATGATAAAACCAAATTGCTATTATTCTTAAATACTGTGACAAATTTTAAACATTTATCTCCTGACAACTATCTCTTCCATTACTATGCTTATTTATCAAGAAAAGATAATTTTTTTAACCTTTATGATACAACCTCAAGCTGGTAATGGCATTCTCCTTGTAATTTCTCATGACAGCTCATCCTTACTACAGAGAAGACGTTCCCGCGAGAGAGCACATGAAACCTCGCGATAATCTCAATTTCTCTCTCGGGGCAGTCAGATTCACAATCAAAATGTCATTAAAGGAATTCATACAAAATGCACACAAGTAAAACTAAGTTTATACATGCATACAATATTTACAGAAATACTTTAAATAGCACAACATGAATCAAACTACAACAACTGCACATGAAAATTACAGGCTGATTTTCCTGCAGTACTTTTTGTCAGTATTCATTGTTACTCTTTGTTCCAATTTTAAGATAAATGCAGTGCGAGATAAATATAGAAAATGTGCAGCAATATCAGTTATCTGGCTCTCCTCATGCAATACAATTTCCATCTTGATTTAATTTTATTTATGAGTTTTGTTAGATATTTGTTAAATATTTGAGAGCTTGTCTCTGGCTTTCTGAAGGTTCTCAGGTTCCAGTATCTAAATGACAGTCATGATTTTTCTAAAGCATCTGGTCTGTTTCAACTTGTGGCTACATATCCATAAATGTAAATCCAGTAACAAAACTTATTTGTGTTCCTCAAAGAGGTCAAACAGTATATTCGGACAATTTCTGTAATACCATGTTTTAAAATACTCCCAGAACTTTGACAGTTTCTACCTCTCACTGTGTCAAAGGTCATCTCTCCATTACATCAGGAAAAACACATGTAATGATTAACAAACCACTTCGTTCAAACAACCTTGCTATAATGTTTTCCGATGGAAACATTTGTTTTAATAAATCGTTTTGCTCTTTTGTGTTTCCATGTCCCTTGTTTGAAGTTTCTGAGCTGTAAAGCAGAGGCTGTCTGATGTTGTCGGGGTGGTACCGGAGCGCCCCCCTCTGGTCAGTTGGTTGTATTGAAAATAGCGTCCCAGTAAATTTCAGGATCTCCTTCCGACAGGTGTTGAAGGCGATGCATTTGACTGGTTAGGTATCTCGATTGACAGATGCATGAAATACATGAACCCACACTTGACAGAATAGAGAGAAAAGTGAAACATCGTGCACTGTAGAGATTTCACATAGATGTTAGAAGAAAGATTCAACTCTCTTCTTAAACAGTGGGTGGCCCTTAAAAGGGCCTTTGGGTTGCTGGCACTACAGCCGGGTTACTTGGAGCTGGTGTACTTGGTCACCGCCTTGGTGCCCTCAGACACGGCGTGTTTAGCCAGCTCACCGGGGAGCAGCAGGCGGACGGCAGTCTGGATCTCCCTGGAGGTGATGGTGGAGCGCTTGTTGTAGTGGGCCAGACGAGAGGCCTCACCAGCGATGCGCTCAAAGATGTCGTTGACGAAGGAGTTCATGATGCCCATGGCCTTGGAGGAGATGCCGGTGTCGGGGTGGACCTGCTTCAAAACCTTGTACACGTAGATGGCGTAGCTCTCCTTCCTGGGCTTTCTGCGCTTCTTGCCGCCCTTAGCAGCAGTCTTGGTCGCGGCTTTCTTGGAGCCCTTCTTGGGCGCTGACTTCGCGGGTTCGGGCATGATGCGACACCGACGGGTTGCAATATGAAGTGACGTTGACGCGCGCTCACTGCTCTATTTATTAACTCTTGATGCAAAGTGCACCGTGTGGTTCCCCGCTTGCGATTGGTTGAGCTTCAGCGCGACGGGGCATGCGCCTCACGAGGAGTTCATACAGGACTACAAATGGACATTACGATTCAAATCCAGATTGCGTCGTTGTTAGGCTGATAGAGAAGAGAGCGGGGTTGCCCCGCACTATTTCCCAGCCAGACCAAAGTCTTCATCATCTTCACCACAATCCATTTATCTAGCTCGTATGTCGAGAAACACACGTTACACGCAGTCTGTCTCCCTCACATCGCAAACGATGTATCCTTCCACGGGATGAAAGATCCTGCGCGGTTTGCTTCTGTAACCTTTAGATTCACAGCGACGAGTTTCTTCTTCGTCGTGAGAAAAGGGCTGTTTCCGCCCGGTTTCGAACCGAGGACCTTTCGCGTGTTAGGCGAACGTGATAACCACTACACTACGGAAACTGACATAGACCACACGTACCGGAAGTTTAAACAGACATGTGCTAGCTGAATATGAACGCATACATTTCTATTAAAGTTGAATGCGCGTTCGACCGGGAGGCTTCAACCTGTCTGACGAAGCGACATGCGCGATACTCATACTAAGTTCAACCTGTCTGACGAAGCGACATGCGCGATACTCATACTAAGTTCAACCTGTCTGACGAAGCGACATGCGCGATACTCATACTAAGTTCAGATACAGATACAGAGGTAACCAGTGGATCTGATGTCAACACACGTGTCAGTTTCCGTAGTGTAGTGGTTATCACGTTCGCCTCACACGCGAAAGGTCCCCGGTTCGAAACCGGGCGGAAACAGTGTCATTTTGTAGCAGTGAACGTGTAAGGCAGCGTCGAGTTCCCTGAAGGCTTCATGAAACACTTTTCTTGAGATAAAAACGACAACAGGCTCATTTTCACCAGTATTTATATTTGTTCCACAAAATATGAAGGTTTTTATGAGTGTCAGTTCAACAAATAGATCAAAAGTGTATGCGGTGGCGTAAAACTCAGTTTATCTGTCACATACTGTCATTTCTTGTATTAAAGGGTAAAAAAACGTTCTTTTTACTTCCACTCTTCTTTCTTTTTACATCATTGCTAAAAAAGTAAAATCGTCAGTGAGTGCTGCTCAGTGTTGTTGGTTGTCAGTGTGAGTTCCTGCCGGGAGGAACCAGAGGAACCAGAGGACTGACAGGTTTGGCTGGTTCCTCCCCGTGTTCCTCCTCGCCCTCGTCCCTCTGACGAATGAAGCTTTCCAGTTGTCGTAATCAGTGCCAACGATCGTGAGGTTGAAGCCATCGCTCTCTCCAGAAACACAGGTAAGATATGATCCAGAAGCCCTCAACGAGGAATTATCACTTCAGAAATGGTTTTAGATAGTTGAATGATCACAGGAGAAATGGCTGTATTGCTCTGCTCTACTGACTTTCATATGGAGACATTTTGTCATCAGTTAAAATCAGAAATTTGGAAAGTGTTAACAGGAGGAGGCTGAATTCTATTGATAGGAAATAGATTGGTAGACAGCTGATAGTGTAGATTTTGAATGGAGTTATCTCCTCATACATCATTAACCTTCTTGTCTTTTCATCCGTGGTAAAATCATCTTCTAACATGTTTACCATCTTAAATTGATCACCTGAGACAATATGTATGTTCAACACATGTACATACTGTATATGTATATACTCTTCTGGACTATTGGCACCCTTAAAGTACAATATCTCCTGAAATAATTGGAAATTGAAACAACCTTCAGTCTTCACATGATCAAACAATAAGAAAAAATACATGAAACATCTTTCATGATTTTTTTTAAATGTGTCCATAGCCATGATTATTGGCATCCTTTAGAACAATTCAAATTCATTTTGAGGAAATAGAGTCTCATTTGTCGTGTCATTCAACTCACCTGTGAGGATTTTAGAGTAATAAAACAGTTCTGCTTTCCTGGTCGTCTGTGAAGATGGTGAAAGTTGTTTAAATTTCCAATTGCTTCAGAAGATATTGTACATTATCAACAACAATCTTGGCCAGAAGTGTACGTATTATCTCCGCTGACATATTTAAGTTGGGTTTAGACCCCGTCTCCTCCCTGCTGACCTGGGATCAAATCCCTCCAGAAGCGTCTCTCCTCTGTGTCCCTCGTCCTGCTGTCTCAATAAGTAAGATAAAAGCACTAATGCAGTGGACTGTCCACATTCCTTTTACAAAACAGAAAAGACACAACACTGTTTAGGTAGGTAAGTCGGTTTTTACTGCCCCATAGTAGAAAATGACCATAAAATATCTCCAGGGTTCATGATCAATACCAGAAACACATCGATTACTTGGCCAGCTGCTGAGATGTCTGGCTTTAAAACACACTTTCCATCCTGTACTCTGCTTTGGAACAAAAACTCACATCCACTCGTATTTCCGCCTCCTCAGTAAAGGAGGTCGGAGCTACGAGCGAGCAGCCGGCATCACAACACATTCAAATACCAAAGCAGTTTATCGCCACTACATCGTGAATATCAACTTTATTGTTTGTGTCAATTGCAGGCCACCGTAGCTCAAGGGGACGGGAGGGGCAGGGAGGCTGCAACAGATTGGTGTAGGACAGGGGTGTCGAACCATGTGCCATGGAGGGCCGAGGGTATGCAGGTTTTCGTTCCCATCGAACAATACAGCAGGTGATTGGACTGGTTATCACACCCTCAACCAGAGAGGAGGGGCTGATCAGTGAAATCACCTGCTGTAGTCTTTGGTTGGAATGAAAACCTGCAGACACCCGGCCCTCCATGGCACATGGTTCGACACCCCTGGTGTAAGAGGAGATACATTGATATTGATGATGTTGCAATTCCTACTGGTCACCAATAGAGTGATTTGTCTAACCTGAAAGATTCACGATGACTTCCATGGTCAGCCGTCAGCCTCGCCTGGTGCCAGCTTTAAGTGAGACCGATGAATGGGTCTCTGGAGTCTGCGACTGCTGTGATGATGTGCCTGACTGTAAGTTTGATATGTGTCTCAAAATCGGCTTTTTATTCAAGAGTGGATATTGTCCAATCATGTCATCCACCTCTGATGTGATGGAGGTTCCTACCTGACCACAGCTTACTAAAAGCAGTCTG
>OOFE01041377.1:51268-75662 GCA_900323365.1 Monocentris japonica | reverse complement strand
ATGTCATACATCTAGCTAGGTTAACCCTGAAAAGAATATATCTATGGGAACTTTGCCATTTCCTTACTTATTGTACTTGATGGTATTGTTTGAAAAATCTCCTATGGTATCACAGTAATATCCCTATAGGATATCAGATATAGTGTTCTGCGATATTTGTATAGTATAGAAATAGAAATGTACTGTAGGATTGCTGTAGTCTATTTTCGTCAAGGGAGGGAAATTGTGAAAGAGTTTAACCAGGTGTGGCTGGTGCTACCTGTAGCCGACCTGCCCTATCCTGTCTGCTGGGTGTGTGTTTCTGGGAGGGGGGGGGGGGTTCGCCAAGTTACCTGACACCAGCCTACATACTGTACTAATATCCTTAATGCTGGTCAGTGGGTCTACAAGACATTACAACAAACACAAACCTTTAAAAAACAAAAGCAAATACTAATGTTAGTAAGTTCGGTCCATCTTCTTCGACTGCAGTATTATTTTACACCATATTTTACATTGTTCATTGCCGTTCCATTCCATGGCATGGCTTTGTCCGTAGAAATTGAGACAAGGTCCCTTTTTAACCCACATATTAGTCCACGTTTTGAAACATCCTTCCCCTATCTCTAGGTCAGGTCAAACACCAAGTTTGCACCATAGGCTTGTTGAATGGTGATTGGCTGATCTAATATTGGTCAGAGTTTTATAGTCAAAGGTTTATACAGTCAGATGCTTTTTTTGTCTGCTTGTTTCCAAAGTTTTTGCCTGAACAGAAGAACTTCTCCTTTCAGTGATGAAGTATAGCTTCAGACTGACAAGAGCATCTGTCAGGAGGATATTCAATGGAGTTTCAAACCGAATGGGATCATATGATGAGCAGAATGCAACACAAACTAAGCATAAACAGTTATCTCTACGTGGGTCTAAAGTAGAAATGACAGAGATGAGAGAAAATTTTCTTTTAAAAATAAGAGTCTTCTTGACTATTGGGGACATATTTGGGTTTGTGTTAAATACAAATTTAACTTGTATTCACAAAAGTACACGTTACACAATATTGTAGTCTGTCCATCTATCCCCATCCTGACCTCACACACACACACAAATACTTAATCCCCCCAAATCCAGACAGGAAATGCCCTAGTCAGTAGAGTAGAATGCATTTGGCAGATCCCTGCTGCTCTCCCTCTCTTTCCCTTGTTGTCGCTCTTTTGCTTTCTCTTTTTACCCTCCTCCCCTGTTGCCCTCCGGAAACTCCCATCTGGAAACACTTAGCCAGTGAACATTTACTCAGAGCCAATGAAAACGTGTATTGTGAGCTCAGTGTATCAGTAGTGGGACTAAACTCAACCCCACTATCTGAAGGAAACAAGGTAGAACAGAAAGGGCAGCAGAAAGTTAGTTATCCGTTTTACTTTGGCTCAGCTGCGGTATTTTTCTTTCTCTGTTCAATTCCATCCATCTATTCATCATACCATGACTCATCCATTTAGTGTGTGTACAGAGAGGAAGTTGTGGGATAGAAGCATGTAGTGGAATTTAAGTTGTTAGAGACAAACTAATTCAGCCCAGTCCTCCCAAGACCGTCCTATCTTAATGACACACACATCCTGAGACGCTCCTATCTCATCGTATCACATTGGTCAATTTGACAGGGCTGCTGCTATACCAACTCTGCAATTAAAATGTACCAATACACAGGATATGAAATAAATAAACCTCTACATAAATACATTTAATATGCAGAGAAAGCTGTCAATAAATGAAAAAATAAAAACATAAATGAGTGAAACAATACGTAATCAAGAAAAAATACATTTTGTTCATTCATTTATTTCAGTAATTGTTTTATTCTGTATTTCCTGTTCCTTAATAATATAACATGTTTCAGTGGTGTAGCAATCAAATTGGGAGTAGGGGATGAAAATGAAAATAAATGTCAGTGGGGAAAACCCAAAAAACCAAGGGGTCGACCTCTGTCAGTAACAGCTAGCAGCAGACTGAAGATCTCTGCAGTGGTAGTTGAATCGCTTAATTCTCAGGATACAATCATCACAGCAATTGGCCTGGAAAGTCTTCTTGTCTGTGGCCAACTTATTTTTATTATTATTTTTCTAATTATGTCCATATAACTTGGACACAATTGTGCTATAATACACATTACAAGAAAGAATACAACAAAGTATCTCAACAGTGAGAAATTCTGTCCTCTACTGGTTGATATGTTCCAGCACCTGGGAAAAAACACTGGATTAAAAATAAAAATGCCAAGATCAAGATCAAAGAAAATCTGTTGAAATATAATCTATTTGTTACAATAGGGCTCAAAATAGGTTGATTTCTTATATTTGCATTTCAAAAATGAATGATTGAGAATATAAATACATTTTAAATCTTAAGTGCCAGAAGAATTGGCCCAGAATTTAACAATTGACAATTTTACTTCCTTTCTGTTATTATTATTGTTTCCTGCTCTGATTCTCAGTCTGTTGCTGCCTTAAAAGATGACAAAATGGTTTGCTGTAGTCAAAATTTCAGTTGTCTCAACTTCATGACATTACAATATACTGTACATATTTACACAGATGCTTGAATTGTTTTTACAGACCTAAAGCTTCAGTGGGTTTGTGGAGTTTGCTTTAGAGCACATGCATAGAAGATTTCTTGAAAACCTATACAGCCAAGTTGCCTTGCAATGGAGGTGCAAGCAAACTTTTCAAGATTGGTGTACTGTGAGAAAGCCTATAAGAATCATTGCAACAGATTTTCACTGCATCATCATGAGGTTTTAGGCATTTCAAGGTACGTTCCTGATCTTGAAAAAGTTAGCTTGGTTGGCAACTTTGCTCAAAGATTTAGAGGGCATGCAATCTGTTCTGAGGAAATTCACAGTAAAATGGTTCCAGAACAATTATAGCATTACTGTGGTCCTAACAACATAGAACTGATAAAAGGATCTTCTGGAACCAATCTAGAGACACTCAAGCATAAAAAACATTTATAAGGCACCTGGAACTACCTTCACAATACTGCAATATTCCTTAGTGCAAAACAGGCTTATAAACAACATTCAAGCACACATAATATATATCCCATGAAAAAAATTCATCCTCATCAAGTATATCCAGGCTCTAGTCCTGCAGTTTAACACTCGTGGGAAGGTAGATAAACCTAACTTTGATTTATTGCACATAATCTTTCTTTTGAGAAGAATAAAGAAATGCAGATTGTGATCTAAAGGGTTAAAGACAGTTACACAGGCCCAGACGAGTATGTTGATCATTTTAAATCAGGTGACAGGTCAGTTATATTTGTTAACTTCTTCACAGACCTTTAAAGCAGTATGTAGAGTAGAACAGCAGTAGGTTGTGGTTTCATAAGTCTTTAGTCTTCACCCTCTCCCCACAGTTGTTCCTCTCGGTGTTATCTATCCCTTTCTTTCCTGACTAAATATATCTCAGATGGTGACTTCAATAGCCCAAGGAAGAGAAAACCCATTGGTGAAGACATCAGAAATGTTACATCCAGCTGATGGTGAAGTTCTGACTGAGGTTGAGACCAAGATCTGCAACTGTTAATACCTGCTGGAGGGGCAGAAAAACAAAGATGATATAAACATAATGAATTTATCTTGTCTAAGGTTAAAAGAAAAAAAAAATTATTCCATTTTTCAAAACACTATATAAAGAGAGATGCACAAACCAAGTACAAAAAAGGGTCTTGAGTTGTAAGGTTTCCCCACTTTCCATGTTTGTTTCTTAACCCCTGACCTTTGCCTCACCTGGTTGGTTCTGTAAGTGAACGCTGCATCCTGGGAGTTCACCAGCACCCTGCTTGGCTCCTCCTTCACACCATAGAAGGAGGCTGACTCCACCGTGATGTATGTGGCCTCTAGGTGGCTCTGGAGCACCTGTGATGTCATCACATTCTAGAAAACAGACAGACGGATGGATGGCAGTCACACCTGAATACATGCTTCTGTGAGTATTGCTTCAACACTTGACATTAAAAAAAAAACAACGAAAAACAACAACCATGAAGCATTTTGTTGTTTGGCGGTGTATTTTTCTTATTTCCACAGATAACTGGCCAAACAGACAACTACATATATACATTTCCAGCACAGCTGCAATAGAGTTCAATAGCAGAAGAAATTTCAGCTATCTAAAACATCAACAGTAAACGTCAGCTTTTGATCTCAGTCCCTAAGAATCAGAGAGCAAAGTCTTCTTTCTAGACCCACCATTTTGCACCAACATTTAACAATCGTACCCAGAAGAAGAGTAGAAGAGAAGACTAGTCAGGATCGTATTATTGAAAGTAGCAGATGGGCTATTTCAGCTTGCACTGGTTAGGGCTGTGTGGGATTGGAAAGCACGCAACACCGTTACACAAGATGTTGGCAGTGGAGTGTACCTGAACTACACTGAAGACAATGTAAGCATACTGGATGGTCTCATAGGTGTCGATGCTCTCGCCGTCATCCCAGAACAGATCTCCACTCGCTGAGCCGTCCGCAGAGAGGGCAGAGACTAGATGGAGAGGCTGCCCACTGCTCACCCACAGGGTGAGGTTGGGCCTCTAAACACACGCACAAAGAGAAAACAAACATTACAATACAAGCAATTTATGGTAAATAGTGCAAATCCGACAGCACCCTGACAACAGATCTGACAAATATTTTTGTTTCCCTAGAAAGAGAGGTGCTAGGTGAAGACATATGAACCAGGGAGAAACTGTTTCTTTTTCTTCCAGGTTTCAGCTAGTTCACTAAGAGCATCTCTAGAGATACGTTAACTGAGCACATCAATTACATGCTGTACATAGAAAAACATGAGACAATTTAGAATTATAGCTAAAAAACAATGTCTGATAAAACACAGTGTAAATTAAACCAATAAGTTTCCTTCAGGTAAAATCATATTCACCTGTGTAGGTATAACAGTGCCCTCACGCAAGTGCAGGTTAATCTTATCTAGAGGTGCCTGGAGCCGTAGTTCTTCACCCTTACTCCACACAGAGTCACCCTGGGAGAGGAGGGATGGAAGGGAAGACAAGCATTTATTTTTGTTTCCCGCCTTCAACATTATTGTATATCCTCTGTGTACTATAGATACTAGATGATGAGATGTACTAGTATCGGCATAACTGAATGGTAGATTGCGCTGCTGTGTGCATGTTGTGTGTGTGCCTTACCGTGTAGTAGTCATACCACAGACCCTCTGGGAAGTAGCCAACCACGTAATCAACTCCAGGATCCAACACTGGTGTCACCAATAAAGTCTTCCCCCAGAGGAACTGTCTGTCAATCCCATATGTTCTTATATCCTTGGGGAACCTAAGGAGGGGATGCAGGACAAATGTAGTAAGCATGGATTTCCAAAAAAAGGACTGTGCACGTGCATATGCGTTACTCACTCGAACATCAGCGGTCGTGCAACAGTGTGTCCGAGTACATGTGCATGATGGAAGAGTGTGTAGAGGAACGGGAAGAGAGAATAGCGCAACAACAGAGCCCGCTTCATGGCTGTGCGAGCCAGGGGGCTGAAGGCTGTTGGGTCTTGGGGCTGCGACACAAACAAACAAAGAGGAAAGACAATCTAAGAAATAGTGACTTTTCTGGACAGAATGAAGGTATACATACTGTAGGATGCACACAGCAAACAGGAATACAAAACAGGTATCAGTTTGTATGCCACAGCTGTCATGGTCATTTGAGCATTTTTCCCCCACAGAGGTTTGTGGTCAGGTTGAAGTGGTGATATACAGTATACCTTCATATCTATAGCGTTGTGGTTGCGTGTGAAAGGATAGAAAGCTCCCAGTTGTGTCCAGCGGACACATAACTCCTCCTGCGGCTCCTCACTGAAACCACAGATGTCCGCTCCCACCAGCGGAATACCCAGAAGGTTAAAGGTCAAGATACCTGAAGGAGAGGAAAGAGAGGTAGGCAAAGTGCCAGGACATGAAAAGGAAGAATTAAAGAGAGACAAAACAAAATAACACGAAGAAACACGAGAACAATTACAACAGATCTCACATAAAACCAATTTAGTTATAGCAAAATCATTATCAAGAGAAATTCATATGCAACTCTCACAGTTCAAAAATAATATATCAACATGGGTGTCACTGGCCGCAATTACAATCAAAGACAGGATAAATGCATAAAATCAGTATAAAACCAGCAGTTTGATGACAGTATAATTGTGTTAGAATTTCCTCCAAACTCACTAAATTATATACTGACATGCATGCAGATGCATCAGATTTGTACTGCAATATTTTGGTCATCGCCATCTGTGTCTATCACACAGGCAAAACCAGCATGGGATGCATCAGATGATGCAGAGGATGTGACAGAGGAAGGATCAGATTTTCTTACAGAGATACTTGAAGGTGTGTGTCTATGCGTGTCTGTATGCTATAACCTGCTATGGAAGTATAGAGGTCTTTCCACTGGCTCCTGTTGTCTCCAAGCCAGTGACCCGAGTACATCCCCTGACTGGGGAAGGTGGAGCGAGAGATCACAAAAGCTCTCTTCACCAGAAGACGTTTCAGAGCACTGGAGAAGGAGGGAGAGAAGGAGAGGGAAAGAAGGACAGGCAGCATGAAAGATTTAAAGAGGGAATAGGCACAAATTGTTTCAATAACAAAGACATTTCAGCATTCACAGTATTGTTTGTCTGTGGAGTGTGTGTGTGTGTGTGTACATATTACACCAAGTGCTAACCTTGCAGAAGCCTTAGCCTCCATGAGTCCGTAGAGGCTGTGCATATTATAATGTAACGAAGTCTTGTGCTGTGCAGATGCGCACACCGTTTTGGCTCTCAGCAAACCCCCGAGGACACCTGACAGGAAAAAGGTACAATTTTATTCATTTATAATCACGTGTGTCTGTGTGTTTGATGCACGGGTGCATGTCTGTGTGTCTCTCACCTGGTGTGTAAGGAGGGCTTTCAAGATTATTGGATGGACAGCCCTTGGTCGACCCATCCAGGAAGTTTGACGGCTCATTCATGTCCTAAAACCCGAAAGCGACAAAGGTTAAGGGAACCAGACATCTGATCAGAGATGACACATTGAGACAGTACACTAATATAACCTAGTCACTGATTTCCTTCCTTTCCTTTTCTCAGTGTCTCCCGTATCCATACTTACGATCCACAGTCCATCAAATGGCACCTTTTCATGGAACCTCTTGAGGTTGTCGTACCACCATTCATGGGCCACATGATCAGAAAAATCAGGATATGCTGTCAGACCAGGCCAGACCTGGAGGAAGGGAAGGAGAATTGTAATTCAGTTTCTTCACTTTCCATCTGAAAACAAGCACAATAAAACATTCCTATACTAAAACCATGCCATAACCAGAGAAAAAAAATAAAACATATTACACTGGAGTAACAAGGACAGTATGAGAGGAGTAGGTACAAAGAAGAAGGGAATGAGTAGTAGTTAGGTCATCTAAGACATGTCACCAGCTGCTGTGGTAAACGTACATATGTGTCTCACCTTTCCAATAAGCGTGTTTCCATCAAAGTCATTAAGAAAAATGTCTCTCCTCAGCCCTTCATCATATGGCCAGTACGAACCCTCAGCCTGCGTGCTACTGATACCTGGGTCCTGGATGCAAAGAAACAAAGGGTCACATGCACATGCAAACTCAGAAACAACACACATGAAAACAAGTACAGACTAATATGTACCAGGATCATGACGTAGCGCTGGTCATGAGCATGTAGGTCCTTGACTAGGTCCGGCAGTGTGGCAAAACTTGCAGAGTCAAATGTGAAGTCCAGAAAATGCTCCATGTAGTCAATATCATTCCACTGGGCATCCTGCAAACAAATAAACAACATACAAACAATTATTTCACATAAGAAGCACATATGAAATCAA
This sequence comes from Monocentris japonica, assembly GCA_900323365.1. Classification (NCBI taxonomy): domain Eukaryota; kingdom Metazoa; phylum Chordata; class Actinopteri; order Trachichthyiformes; family Monocentridae; genus Monocentris; species Monocentris japonica. The sequence continues at coordinate 67,781 of OOFE01041377.1, read as the reverse complement.
GACATATACTGAGTTAATATATAGTGACACACAAACACACAAATGCAATCTGTTGAGTCCACTTTACCTGGGGTATCCCATAGTTTCTCATGTTCTTGACAACGTCCCAGGTAGCATTGCTAGAGCCATAACCCCAGCGACACAGATGGTAACCTAACGCCCAGTAGATAGGCATAGCTGGGTAGCCTGTAGGATGATGGAGCAGTGAGGAGAAAAAGGAGTGAACATAAGGTGAACGGCAAGGAGGAGGATATCATTAGGAAAAAAAAAGACAAACTGAGGAAAATAGAGAGGACAGGTACAGAGGTGAAGGAAAATATTAAATTGAGAAAGTATTTCATTATATAATTTATCTTGAGGTAATTCTGGCGGACAACAGCTTAACTTAACTTTCTCAGAAATAACCCATTAAATATGTTAAAATACTTGTGTGACGCTATGACAGATACACACGTGTTTCTTCACATGTCACTGGTCATACATCAAGTAATTTTCAACTGCTTTTGAATTTATTTAGCGGGTCATTTATGAGAAATTTAGCTGGGAGGCCATGCAAGCTAATCAACATGATTAAGGGAAGCTAAATGCTAGGCTGTGCAGTCACTTGCAAAGCTAGCCAACACCAAAAGGAGGCTGTGATTGCTGTGTGATACGGGATCTCTCTCTTTAAGTGAACAAGAGTTGCTGTTAATGCCTACAATAATTGCATAATGTATTACACAGGAATATTTATGTATAAATACTTAATCCTTGTGCAGATAATGTACAACACATTATCACACACCCAGTTCCCAGCAGATTCCTAACGTACTGACCTATGACTTCCAGGTACTGTTCAATGACTGAACCGGGGTCAGGACCCATGAAAATGTAAAAGTCCAGGATTCCACCAATGGTACGCCAGGTGATGGCTGGGGCAGGCTGGAGGGCCACATCTGACAAAATGGGAAAATCATTCATAAGCAAGTTACAGAGCTAGGGGATGAGGATACGAGAGAACAGAGAATGAAATGTAACGGAAACAGCTAACTGATTGACCCTGTTCCTGAACAACTGGACTCCTTACTCAGGAGCAACAGGTGGAAACGTTGCAAGAACAAAGACCATTAAAAGCCCCTTTTCAGTTTTGCTGTGTGCCCAAAATTGAAGACAACATTCACTTAAACAACATTCATCATAGTGATGGCATTGGATGACCTCTGTTATCAATCTTAGGTTAACGGTTTGTACAACACCTCACCTTTCAGCGAAGCAGGTTTATTAGAAGCTTTGTGAGACTGTAACTGCGATTAAGGGCTGTACAAATAAACTTGAAATGGAATCATCATAACCAGCACACTGACCCATGGCATTGCTGTTCAGCAGGAAGAAGCCATGTGCATTGCCTCCCTCCTCCATGGCTAGGTAAAAGGGATGGGCTCCATATAAGTTTGTCAGTTCCTACATAGCAGAGAGGGAGACAAGGCTATTAGTATCAACTTACTCCTACTGTATCTGCTTGGTTTCAAACGTTACACTGCACACTCAATCAATGCACAATCTCAAGTAGCAAGAGGCTGACTGTGATGCCTATGATCTTATTAGACCGAGTTAGAAGAAAACATTTTGTGTCTATGGTTGAAATATTACAACTAGGGGAGTGTGTGTTATCACTACCATAGGGGGCACGTCTCTGGCCCACATGGTGAGGGTGTTCCAGTGGACATCATGCAGGAAGGAGGAGCGGTGTTCCCCCAGGCCATAGATGAACTGGCTCGGCAGGGAGCTGGAGAACTGGAGAAACTGATCCGCATAGAACAGAGGAGCCACCGTGGTGTTCAAACTAGCAGGATATGGATGTGGGGAGGTACAGAATGGGAATTACAGCACAGGTCATTTTGAGACTTTTGCTTGCAGAGTTAGAAATTCAATTGTTCTTACTTAACTTAACCTACCCCAATATATCTCAAGAGTCAAACTTACAGTACTACTCCCGTAGAGGTCCTCTTCACTATGAGACCAAATGGCTCTATGGACAGCTCTACAGTGTAGGCAGGGCTTTCTGCTTTCTTAGTGGCATTGGGAACAGTAATTGGCACCTCAAACCGTGAATTAGAAGGGTCGGTAATCTAGAATGAATGTGAGAATGAACAACAATCTGTAACTGGTGAGATATTGTTCAAGGCCAGAGAATATACACAACAGTATGTTCAGTATGTTTCCATTTTCGCATGTGAAAAGTCAGATGTTGAATAAAATTCTGGGGCATAAAACGCGATGTCAAAAGAATTTTGCTTGTTGAACAGATTGATCAAGGACTTTGGGCCTAAAAGTTTGACTTGCTCTCCAGAGTTTTTCTGACTACCTGCGCACTATAAAATAATTGTTGAGATACAGTAGGAGCTCACAGAGTTGGAAGGCTTATACTATTCTGTCAATTGGCAATTCCCTTTTGCAAGTGCGCTACTTCTTGTCACCATCACAATGTTTCAATAAATGTTACAAAAAAGTTACAAAGCAGCTGTACATTACTTACATTATGGTCCCATTTCTATTGGGGGGGTTAAAGTAGTCAGAAAGTTATCTATGACGAGTGTGTGTCCATGTGAGTACTCACCCTGACACGTAGCCGTGTCTCTGTCTCGTGACGTAACTCCAGCTCTAGAGTGAGGATGTCTCCAGGGTAGTAGGTCTTCACCTCCCTTAGAAGCCTGCCTTCCTGTCCCAGAGATGTGTCATTAATCGACACGAGGGAGTAGGAAGGAAACTCTGGGGAGTAGAAACACCAAGGAACACCATTCCTGCCTGATGGGGGGAGGGAAGAGGCAGGGATAAAGCAGCAGTTCCGTGCCTCACACATCTCTCTGGTCACAACTACCCCTCTTTCAGGGTAGCAGTCAAACCTCCAGGCCTCAGGGATTAAACTGCAAGCCTCAAGGTTGGAAGCAGTTGCAGGGCGGTCTACCCCTGTTTGTCCTTGTGAGTCTAGCGTTCGTGGTGGGGCAGGTTGCGGGGGTTTGTGTGGCTGTTGGTTGGAGGGACTGTGCAGCCAGAACATGGTGCCCAGGAGCCAACCCCCACAGAGGAGCAGCAGCAGGCAGCCAAGCACCAGCAGGCCTTTAGTAACAGAGCATGATTGCCTCCATGGAAGCAAGGGATGCTCACATTCTTCTGGCTCCCTCACCTGGAGACACAGCAAAAAAAAACAGATATACAACATACTTAAAAGAGCCAGAATCAGTCCCATCTTGTTGCAAAGAAAGACTGCAACAGCTGGCATATGCTTAACCATTCTTAGTCAGGGAATCTTGTAGGCTACAATCAGGGAATGTCTGTACACATTGACTCACCATCACCTCTTCTTGGACAGGAGCAGGTTCCTCTGACAACACTGCATTGGAAAACTGCACATCCTCAGGGTTCAGGCGCTTATATGACACCATCCTAATGGTGTGTGTTTGTATAAGTGAGTGATGGAGTGTGCATGTGATAGGACAGAAAAGAGGGACAGACTTTAGTTCAGTTCTAAACCTCATTTCCTGATGTTTGTGGTTGATGAGAAAAGGGAACATATAACTGTGCTGAAGAAATGTTGAAGAGGCTGGGAAATGGGAAGTTTCATCTTAAAATGTCATAACAACAGAAGGGGATTATATAAGACCAAGAACAAGAGTTCTAGCCTCATCATGCACAAACATTTTCTTATATCAATAAACTAGGCTGGAGCAGAACGTTTTAAAAACCTACAATGACACTACCTTTATATCAACCAAAGTTGAAGGAAGGAAAATGGGCATGAAATTGTTGCTTTTAATCAAAGGTGGGAATATAAATATAGCTAGCTATAATTTATTATAACACATTTCATTTGTAATGCTCTTTTCATTAAACAAATCTAGTGTTGTTCCTATTATGTTATACAGTTACTGCAACTGTTAGTACTCCTGTGAATTGAAGACAATTTTGGTATAGGGTGGATTTTGTCTTTGTCATTATTACATGTTGGCAACTAAGATTAATTCACGTCACTGGCTAATTTACACCAAAGGCCGTCATGTTCTGGCTGGCTACGTTGGAGCTAACGATAGCTAGACTCAGATACATTCACGTTAATGTCAAAGTTCACGAAAGAGGAATGTGACCACGTATTAAATGCAGCTTTGCATGGTAGCTGTCTGTGTACAAAATTGGTAAAGTGGTAAAGTTAATACAAGCAAGCTAAGCTAGTTAACTTCAATAGCAGGATAACATTAACGTTAGCTAACGAGAGCTAACGCTAGCAGACAAGGGCATTAATGGTGTTTACCTGGATGAAAAATGTCTCGGACGTCACTTGAACCACAGTATGAAGGTCCAGGAAAAACACGCAACGGAAGACAGAGCAAAGGTTTCACCTACATTTTATCTAATTCGTAACGTTGCGTGCAGTGTGACACTTGGCTAGCTGCCTGCGTGACGACTCTGTTTATCTCCAAGCTGCATTCCATAAAGCTCGTAATCTTGAAAACTTCGGGACTAGAGAGCCCCCCCAAGATAACGATTGACATGAAGATGTCGTAAGGATTTTTTATATAATGTACTGTTCCAGTGTACATGGCTACACTTTACTTTATACATTATTCCAAATATTATCACTCTTGAAACACCAAATGTGTACTAATGGTCTTTAATACAGGATGGTGGTGTTGGTGTTTTTTTTAATTAAGAAATTCTGGTCAACAAGAGACATTGCTGCAACAGGAGTCTGAGCAGCACGGCGATGTGGACCTGCCACTTTTGACCAGCCACTTGTTGGGTTGAGGGGCTGGTGAGAGGAGTCATCACGTTAATGTCCCCAGTCTCCTGTAGTGATAAATGATCATTATTTAAATACGTTTTCTAAGCCTAGCACTTCAAAATATAGCAACTACACTTACACAATAATCCATCTGTCCACGACAGCTCCTCCCTGGTGGCAAAAGCCCACTGAGCTATTTTGTACAATGAATGAGCAACAACATGCAGCAAAGCCAAATATGCATCACAGTCCTCCTCTTCTGAATATCACACAAACCCCACGCAAAATAGTGAGTCCTCACATCCTTTTTCTTTTAAATCCTTTTAGCTGTGACAAACAACTAGTATAGGTTGCTCTGTCAGTCCATCTGTCTGTACCAAAATGATCAATTCCTCCAGGGATGTGAAATACTATCCATGAACTACAGGAAGCGCTAGGTTGCAGGTATTGCAGCTAAAGGTGGTGCAACCAGTTATTGAGTGTAAGGGGGCAATTACTTTTTCACACAGGGGCAATGGATGTTGGAAAACTTTGTTCATTAAATAAATGAAATAAATATTTAAAAAAAATAGTTTGTGTTGTTCACTCAGGTTCCTTTTATCTATTATTAGATTTTGATTGAATATCTGAAAACATTCAGTGTCAAAAATATGCAATAATAGAGGAAATCAGGAAGGGGGCAAATACTTTTTCACAGCACTGTATGTGGAGCCTACTAATTACATTCTCTGTGTAACTCCTATTTTTTTTTTCTGGACAAAGGTGTGTAGCTCTGATAGCTCACCAGGAAGCATTAAACTAATCTCCATTTAAAACCAAAGCCTTGTATGTGCCACCTGCTGAACCCAAGGCAGCTGCCAAGAAATTGAAACGAAAGGGTGAAACCACACATAAACACAGCAATGCAGGTGAGGTGTAGTTGGTTTCATAGAGCCAAATAGGTCACAGCTTATCACGAATTACGTGCTTGTTTTATTGATCAGTATCACATGTGCCATACAATTAGACAGAGGCAACGCTGGGCAAAATTAACCATCTTCATTGCGTCAAATTATTGCCTTTGTATCATAGCCTTAAAGGATGATTCCTGTTTTCATAATACTCAGGTGGTTCTTTGGCCTTAAGCGTTGTGTAGGAACCAGGGGAACCTAGATTCATGGTTTGGTCCTCTAGTAATTGGTGCACAAATATTAGCAACTAAATATTAGCACTAACACAAAGATTTTGCCAAAATCTCCTAAATGCCATGCCCCCATTCAATTAGCACTGGCTAAATTTTGCTGACATTCACGTAGCTATCAACATAGACCCAAACAATGAATTTCAGTCTCACCTGCTTCCTAGACTGCTTCTGGGCCATGTTAATATCTAAACATGATTATTCTTCAAGAATCCAATCCATTTCCACGTACACAATTAGGTTGAATGACAAATACTGCATGAAACAGAATAAAATCACAGACCTGAAATGAGTAATTGGTATCAGCATAAATAATCTAAATTTACGTGTGATATTTCAATGCAACTAACATAGATAAGAGTGATAAACAAGAGATAATAGGTCCTCTAAATTTGTAATTTCAAGACATAGATTCTAAGGTTTTAGGAAAGCTGTTTCCAGTGGATATTTTTGGGTCATGTTTCCAACATAGTTGCTAGTTGCTTAATGAACATCACCTGTCAAACAACAAACAACCTGTGGCTACACGTGATGTGTCTGTTTATAGACCCATATTTTGAAAGCACTGCGTCATGGTTCTTATGATGGGCCTTTCATAGAGGCACCCGCTTACAGACCCCTCTTTCAATTCAGATTTTAATGCCTAAAATCTTAGAAACAGTAACATTTTTATACTATTACTCCTAGTTCTATGGTTTATATGAACACATAATCAGTCATCCTGTTCTGCCATACACATATTAACTGGGGAGGCATCTTCAACTGGGGAGAATGAAGATGATTCCCGTGAGGAATCATCTTCATTCTTGACACTAAATGCAGACCCCTCCTCTTCTGTCTGAACCTGCTCATGCTTCCGTTTGTGGAGTCTCAGGCTTTGAGAGCGGCTGAAGCCCCTCCCACATATGTCACAGCCATACGGCCTCTCTCCTGTGTGAAGCCTGAAATGGTTCTTGAGACTTGATGCTCTAGTGAAACTCTTCTCGCATTCAGGACAGTCAAACTTCTCCCCAAAGTGAATTTTCTCATGTTCCCTCAAGCGACCAGACTGGTTGAAACTCCTGTCACACACAGAGCAGTGGTAAGGCCTCTCTCCTGTATGTGTGAGGCGGTGCCTGTTCATAGCTCCCGAGTGGGCAAAGCTCTTCCCACAGTCAGGGCAGGAAAATGGTTTCTCTCCCGTGTGGACTTTCTGGTGACCTTTGAGCTGACCTTTCTGGGTGAACTGCTTGCCACAAAGAGGGCACTGATACGGTTTCTCTCCCGAGTGAATTCTCATGTGTATTTGCAGGGCAGATAGCTTGTGACAGTCTCTTCCACACAGCCCACAGCAGTATGAGCTCTTTGTCAAATTGTTCAACTGCTGCTGCAGTGGTGATGTTGGAGGACTCTCCTCTTCAGTATCAGCGACATGATCAGGATCCTCTCCTGAGGCTAAGGAAACAGAAATAGGATTGAGTGGAAGCATGTCTTCAAAATTATATGGAGAACCATATTGCCCAATAAAGGTATTGCTTGCTATGGACTTGTTAGGAACAATAAGTTAGAACAGGTGCATGAAATAAATGTCCTTGGCATGATGGTGCAATTCTAAACAGTTTGTTAGTCAGTCCCTCAAGGAATTTGCAATTTTAAGATTTAAAAAAAACAAAAAAGTGTTTTGTCACATTAATAACAGGAAAATTCCATAAAATCCCAAAGGGGCTGAAGAAAACCTTTCACTGGATACCCTGTTTAATGGCGTTATCCTTAAGTAACCCTACATGGGAAAAGTTCTGTTTTCCCCTTAAACAGATTTAACCTCCCAGATTACTTTCGGAAAGCAAGATATCAACTGCTCTTAGGTAAGTATTTATTGCCTGCACCCAGCAGCAGCAGACTAGGGTTAGGAATTGATAAGATTCTATCAATGTCGATAAACAATTTGCAATTGTGTAGTGGATTTTTCCCTCCACTTACTATTGACAAGTTCCTCTTCTTCCTCCTTAACTGTAATTCGAATTTCTGGGTTGCTCTCCTGGTGTTGTTCAAGTCCCTCTGGCATGGAACAATCCTCACTACCAGAGTCATGGTCAAGACCCTCCGCTGTTGGGGAAAGAACAAATTAATCAATCCCAGAAATACAAAACCCTCATTCCAATTTGAAGAGAAACCATGTTCCATTTAGTATATAACAGAGAAATGTAGTAATCGTATGTACTGCACAAAGGTTCCTCTTCCTCCTCTTCTTTCACTATAACATTCATATGTGGACTGGAACCATCATCCTCCAGCCTGTCTTCTGGTTCTCTCAAATCATTTTCACACTGGGCTGCTTTGTCGCAGTTAGGAACTTCTGAGGAATCAGCCTCAACTTCACTTGGCATATTCTCACTGGCAAAAACCTATTAAAACATATTGGAGAAGGAGGCACATTATATCACTTTGACGAAAACAAATGGATACAAATCAGTTGGAGTATTGCCACCAGCATTGCAGAAGAAATAACTGAAGCCCTCTGTTGAGACAATGTTGACAGAAAAAGTAAACTGAAACTGAGAATGACACATTCTACATCAAAATTGATTTGTATTTTCAGTACCTCAGAGCTGATGTCATTGGCCAGGTCCTGTTGGGATGATTCCCCAACTGTAGCTTGAAATGAGCCTGAGATGAGGCCAGTGGCAGATCCATTCTTGGTGTGAGTACATGACCGTTTGTGGTTTCTCAGAGTTCCTGCCAAAGAGAAGTTCCTCCCACAGTCAGTGCAGGTGTATGGCTTTTCCCCGGTGTGAATTCTGGTGTGCCTCCGGAGCTCTCCTGGGGCAATGAAAGACTTGTCGCACTGCGTGCAGCTGTATGGTTTTTCTCCTGTGTGGGTCCGCATGTGTGTTGTTAGGGTCCACTGCTGCGCAAACGTCTTCCCACAGTCAGAGCAGCGGTAGGGTGTAATGCCAGTATGGAGACGCTCATGTCTCACCAATGTACCGGACAAGGCAAACCTTTTGTCACAGAATGAGCACTGGTAGGGCCTCTCTCCAGTATGAGTTCTCTGATGATCTCTCAGCTCTGCCGCAGAGTTACAGCTCTTGTCACACTCAGAACAAGGAAACTTCTTCCTAGAAAAGCCAGCAACAACCTCAGAGTGCATTGCCTCTAGGTGTGTTTTCAGGTGCCAGTGACGAGAGAAGCTCTTTAGACAAATGGAGCAGTGATATGGCCTCTCACCAGTGTGTGTCCGCCGGTGTAGTCTCAGCTCACCCTGACTAGCGAATCTTTTCTCACAGAAAGTGCAAGGGAATGGCTTTTCCCCAGTATGAACCCTTTCATGAATCATGAGCAGCCCCTTCTCAGGAAATCTCTTTTCACACATAGAGCAAGGGAAAGGCCTCTCTCCTGAGTGAGTACGTAGATGGCGCTGAAGTTTAGAGGCATAGGGGAAATCTTTTCCACACACTGAGCAGCTGTGAGTTGACTGCGGTTTTTCGTTCTCACTTTGATCAAATGTTTTTGATGGAGTCTCCTCATCTCCAATACCAGGGCTAACACTCTCTCCTGTGTGAATAAAAGATGACATTTTCAAAATAATGAACCCCTGACCATCCCTTCAACACCTGTCAATCAATGTTAGGAATCTTAGCATTCTGATTTCCATCTTGATCTTCAATTCTCATTTATACCTGTGTGTTATATATATATGTTATATTATATGATTACATTTCTATGGGCCTGAGCGTTGTTTACTTGGAATTTTATTGTACCAGTAGGTTTCTGTTTCTGGTTAAGTTATTGATGTCTATAGAAACATTTATGAAATAAAACAGCCACCAAAAAACTACTTTTATAATTTCATTCTTTAATAAAATAATTATAATTATTTTTATTATTTCTGACCAAAGGCACTTGAATGAAACAAGCTGTATTTGAAATTTCTGTACTTGGAAGTAGAGGAGCACTTGAAGGCACCATCAAACACTGCTAATTATTTATTAGAAGTATTCTATATGAGAACAAAAGCAAACTCTGGCAAGACGTAATGGATACTGTTATGTTTTACCAAGCAAAGGATCCATCTATCACTACCAAACTGAAGGTTTCAATGGACTGCTTATAATGGTTGGCCCCTGTGAAGAAATGCCCAGCCGTCAATATTTATCCTATTCCACAGTGCTGCGAGAAAATAGCAAGCCAAAATTAAAGATGTAACGACAATGTTTTTGTTATAAGTAATTTATGGTCCAGTTGTACTTCAGAGCACTATTTGAGTCTTATTATTGAATTCAGTCATGCATGGAAGCTGTGCAGTGCTTGTTTAACTTTTGAAACTAGAATTCATTAAAATAGGTTTGAAACCCTACGATCCTGATGTGTGTTGTTAAGTTATTCTTTTACTTTTATTACAGTGTCCAGCATATACTTTTTTTTAAAGGCTGCCAGAGTACTGTATTGTTATCGGTTTCAGTAACCTGCAACCAAGCTTTTGAAAAGCAAAATAAAAAAAATATTGTGATGCAGACTGTGAATTATTAAAATGCATTTTCCATACACCAAACAATTACAAAACAAAAAACACAGAAAATATTACACTAAGTTTTTATACTTCATTGACTTACTGATATCTGAGAAATCCACTTCTTCTCCATCAGAGTTGATCAGGCCTCCTATTTCTTGCTGATCTTCCTCGGCCAGGATTACGGCTGGGCTGAAGTCTTCTGGGTTTTCAGAGCACATCTTTCAAATGATGAAAGACGGATAAAGTGGCAGTCAGTATAAATGTAAATAAAAAGTCAGATCATGGGCCTGAATATCTTTTGCCAAAAATGTGCGTACAGGCTTAGCAGTTGCACCAGTAATCTCAACCAAGTCTGGCGCCATGTTTGAGGACTCACAGGAGAAATAGTGCATTCAGTTGGCCATTCCCTAATAATTTGATTTTAATCAAAATATTGAACAATTTGAAGGGGTTGTCCTTTTATCAGTTTAGTTTATTCCTAAGATGAGGTAATTTTTATCTTCAGCTGATCTGGAGAAAATCACCCATGTATTTATTTCTTATTTCTCTTACCTGCAATTAATACAAAATGCAGCTGCCAAGCTTTAAACCGGGACAAAACAAAGTAATCACATCACTCTAATTTTAGTCTCATTTAGACATAGACTTCCAAGTTCAAGATTGATTGTAAGTCTTATTAATTACTTTCATAGCAATGCATGATTTGGCACCATATTATTGCAGATCTTTTAACAACCTGTGCTGAGCAACAGTATGCGTTGTATGCATTGGAACCACCTACGTTGTGTTGTTGTGGGCGTGTCTCACAACCTTTTGAAGCAGTCTCATTGGCTGACAAAGTCTGTCAGTGGATGACGTTTACCAGTTTGATCGACTGGGCTGTGATATTTTTAAGCACTGCATTCGGTCAATCCATGTCATCCGTCAACGCATAGGGCTCATTGAAATACACAGGATATTGTCCGATATAGTTTGTGTAAACAGGATCATAGGTCTTCAGACAAAGCTACTACTCACTATTTAGTCTAGACTAAAAACCAAAAAGGGATTTAAATGAATAAACTTAATATAAATTTAATATAAATTTGTATAACATAATAGGTGTATTGTACTGATTTTGAGCCTTCTTGTAGTCTATACATCTAATCTGTAAACACGTTTCACAATATATATCGGTGATGAAGGTCTTCACAGATCATCTTAAAAGTGTGAATGATCAATATCTGTAATAATGAAAACTGAGTAAAGTCCTGTGCTTGCCAGCATTATAGAGAGGCTTTGTTATCAGTCAAGCTAATTGAGATGAGACAGGATTTCCCTGCTTATCAAACTCTTAATGTCCCAACTGTTTTTTCTGACCTCCTAAAGTAAAATCTATGAAATGCCAACCCACATAATGGCATTCAAAACGCTTTGTCTTTACATTGCATAACACCAGTAAATGACTTCCTATTTGAGTTGGCCCTGAAAATGGGTTAGCAGGGTGGTGTAGTAAGTAGGAAGAGAGCCCTTCGACTCTAGGGCTGAGGTCAAGACCCCATGTCAGTAAGCCCCTTAAGTGCTTGTCCTTGAGCAAGACACTGAGCTCCATGGGTGCTGTTTTACAGCTGAGCGGAAAGAGAATTTGTTTACGGGAATCAATAAAGTCATTACTATAAAAATTGGAGTTCTAAATGTGTTTCCAATCACAATCCTGAACGAGAGCTGGACCAAGTTACCAGGTCAACAAGTGCTAGATATCAGTGACTATGTTTACATGCACAAAGTATTCTGGATAACAGTTCAAATGCCAATTATGGTGCTGTTCCAGATACATTGGTTATATGGATCTTCATATTGCAATCACAGATATCCCAGCTAACAGCAAAATGGAATACATTTTTACATGCCTCAGTATCCAGACTACCAGCATATCACAGATATTATTAAGGTTTCTCGTAATTGGGATATCAGTTTAGCAGGATTATTTGAAATCCAATATGCTGTGTACTGGGGGTGGGCGATATGCACAAAATATACTATATTTTCACAATCCATTACGTGTCACAATATTTTTTAATTTTGCTTGCTTTTACCCAGATGTACATTATTCTAAGTGGCCTTATAAATTCGGAACCAAAAATGTAACCTGGTTCCACCAAAAAAAAACCTGGATACATTCATAGTGACTTTCACCATCTTTCTCAATCCATTCTCTAGCAGCTTTAGACTTAGCATCTTAATAACATCAGTTTCAAGCCTTTGGTATTCTATGATACTATATTGCTCCCCACAGGAAAATTCTCTTTTCACTTGCACCTCTCCACAGGGAGGTCAGAGCCTAGTGTCCTCTACAGAAGAGCAACCCCGAGCTGGGCGTGCAGTGTCCTGCTCAAGGACACTTCAGCAGGGCGGATGCTTTACTGTGAAGGGGGCTTGAACCTGGGCCTTCCAGCTGAAGGGCAGTCTTCATGCCCTCAAAAAGTTGTTGACCTGAAAATGTAGTTACATAACCAATCGCTCTCCTGGAGGAACGTTGCTGGTTATCCAACTACATGTATAGTAACACAATGTAAAATGTGTCAAAATAATTCACAGTGCTTTCCAGTAGCTTGGATGTTAATGGCAAGGGCTCCAGGAAACCTCTCTCGGGCATCTGCACTGTGTAGCCTAGCTAAGCAGCGTTAGCTAGCTAGGAGTCATATTTGCACCATGCATTTATTCCAATTGGTCGTGGTTTAAGTTAGCTACTTGACTAACCTGTTGGCACTCGTCACATCATAACAATCTACCTTACACCAGACGCAAACAAGCGCACGCTGCATTAAACCGCTGTGTGACCTCTCAATGAGATGTCTCATTCATGACGCGGCTTTGCTGACCAGCAGTGGCTGACCACTGCCTTTGAGAAAATGGCATTAGCTGCTAACATGGCGTTAACTAGCTTACTTGGCTAACCATAATAACTAACTTATTTAGACGTCTACGCTACCACCGGCTATCAAAAAGTCACGACACAGATTTACTGTCGAGCCCAAAGCTAAAATTATGATAACATAACTAAGGATGCTTCAAAATTCGCCTCCGACTAAGTCACATTAGCTAAGTTAGCTAGCTACCGTTTAACAAGAGACAATAGATTTTTGACCAACCTCAGCATAGATTTCCCCTTAGGTAGAAAGTATTCGCTCGATATAATTTTACCCAAAAAGAATTGGAAATGTTTCTACTGATTTCTCACTTTTATTCTCATTATGATGAAACAACGTATTTAATAAATATCAACTATCTAACGAGTTAAGTAACAAGCGGTGGGATCTGTAACACCTAACTAGCCTTAGCTGTTAGCCAACTTGTATTAGTGAAAGAGCTTCCGGTTCACTTTTTTAAAATTCAGAATAAAAGCTTCACTGACAGCAAGTTTGGAAAGCAAGTAAAATCTCATGTATACTGTATTACATTGTGCAACTTTTTGCAATCATAGAAGTAGCACATGTTTCAATGTACTGGGATTGAACTATGAAAGCAACTTTATAATAAAAAGTGATCAACAGAGAACAAATGGGGTTAACAAATCATAGCTCACACAATACCACTGCGGACCATCTACAGAATAAGAAATCACTAATAAGGCATGATGGAAAGAAAAGATCACACCCTTTAGTGCTTATAAAATGTAAAAGTCCACTGGTATACTTCATACAGCATTAGAAATTACTGTTAGACTAACTGGCGTTCTTTCTTCAACAAGAAAACAGTTTTAAGCTTAATATGGTGGCTGGAAAAGTTGTTTGGCTTTTTACTTCTGGCTAACAGCAGCATCATAAGACCTCACTGTCAACTCTAAAACAAGAATGCACCACGATTTAGTGTTGACATGACTAATAGAAAATGCTACCCAAATTTTTAGTGCTTATAAACATTTTCTGAAGAAAATTTGTTTGCTTACTTCAGGATGAAAATGTTAATCAGAAAAAAGTAGTAATAGCAGTAGTAGAAGCAGGAGTAGCAGTAATATAAGTGGTAGTAGCAGTAGTAGCAGAAGTAGTAAAAGCAGAAGTAGTAGTAGTAGAGCAGCAGCAGAAGAAGAAATAGTAAAAGGAGAAGTAATAGCAGCATTAGAAGTAATAGCACTAACAGTTGAAGTAATGTTAGTAGGAGCAGTGGCAGTAGCAGTTCTAGTAGTAGTAGCACTAATAGTAGTAGTAGTCGTGGTAGTAGTAGTAGCAGCAATAGTAGCAGTAGAAGCATATTAGACTCCTCATGTTACTTTAATAAAGGCAACAGAGTACTGTGATACCAGGCCCCATATTCAGGGTTTCTTTGAAGGACATGAAAACACTATATTATTATAAATACTTTATTGTATTATTTATTATACTTTGTTTTTTACTTTTATTTACTTTTTTTCTTTTCAGCCATCAATCAAAATATTCTTATAATCAAAGTAAGGGCAATAATTCGATTTATGTGTGCATGTAAACACAGTCAATTGAAAAGGTAGATGCACAAACTCTTTTTCCTCTTTTTATTGTTGCTGCTGTTGGTGTAAGACTGAAGTTAATAAGTCTCTTGGAGGTGGAAAAAGAACATGGGAGATAATCGACTTCTGTAAACTTAAATTAAAAGAAGCAGACAGGTCCCAAATACAGCAGATCTCTCAGCTTGGAAGACAATGATCCCTACTGTAAAATACTGGTAAAATTAGATTTTGGTCAGACTAAAAATAATGGTCAGAGACTAAAAAAACACTCAGATAATAAAATAGATTTCCAATAATTTTGAATCTCATGTTATATTATTACCCTGTATTATAATGTTCACAAATAAACCAATATATTAAGCAGATCAAATTAGAATACATAATAAATATTATTAAACTGAACATTATTTCACTAAAACGGTCCAGGATATATGAAATATTAAAAAGTTACTATATGGAAAAAGAATACATTTTAAAGTATATTTAACTGTATTTATTTTGTCAAGAATGTATTAAAAAGCATTTTCCTGTTGTTATTGTCTATGATCTCTGTGAAGTCATAAAAGTAGATAAACTGAAGTCAAGTCTTGGTGAATCACCAGTATAAACTATGAATTATATATAAAATAACAATATCGTTTCATTTTCTGATTATTATACCATATTCTGAAAGAGGTTACACAAAGCTGACAGTACACGATAAACTATCATGTATGAATACCATCACATAAATTCTCATTATAAAAGATGATCACATTAAGGTAATACATTTCACAAATTAAAAGGTGGGTAAACTGTGTTTAGATATATTTACTTTCCACTACAGTCTTCATCTAGGCAGCTGATTTGCTGCAATTATTGTGAACTCTCAAATGACAGTCTGTGTTAATCATTTGCCATTACCAGCTGTTGTTTTGGTCGACCCAATGGTTTCGTTGGCCGTTTTGGCTTCTTGTCATGAGTCTTGAGATGCGCTCGATAACCTTGAGAATAATAGAAGCTCTTCCCACATTTCTCACAATTATACGGTTTCTCTCCAGTGTGAACTCGCAGATGAACTTTAAGGTCACATGCTTTGGAATAACTTTTACCACAGATTGAGCACAGGTGAGGTCGCTCGCCAGTGTGCGTTTTCAGGTGAACGTTCAAATGGGACGATTGCATGAATGCCCTCCCACACTGGTCACAGCGGAAATTCTTCTCTCCAGTGTGTGTTAACTCATGTTTCTTAAGTGAATCTGCTGTGACACAGCTCTTTCCACACTCTGAACAGAGGAAAGGTGAATCCCCTGAGTGAATGCGCTTATGTATTTTAAAATAATATTCGTTTTTAAAGGTCTTGCTACAGTCAGGACAGGCGTATGGTTTCTTGTGGTTGTTGTGGTGTTCTTCCAGCTGATGTTTTTGAGGGAAGTCCATTCCACACTCTCCACACACGTGGGTTGTTATGGGAGGTTCTTCAGAGGGACTCCTCTCCTGAACTGCTACCACACTGGGCAACTCTCCTGTATGAAAAACAAAGAGATTCAGAGTCATTCATTGTGCGACAGTTCTGCATTATAGCGGCATAGCTTGTACAACTTGCAAAATCATTTGGTCATTCAATAAATATAATAATAAATA
>OOFE01041377.1:12268-51248 GCA_900323365.1 Monocentris japonica | reverse complement strand
GCACAGCTAGGTGTAGGCAAAATTAGGTTGTGTGTCCAACGGGAATCTCTCGACTTTGCCGCCTTCTTTTTCTATGAGCATTATTTTAAAGCTCAGAGTGCCAAGAGCTAGAAGTTAAAAACATTTCAACTTTCAGCACTTTTCAGTGTCGTGCTTTGAATGGGTTTTCAATGTTCACCTAGCAACACCAATAGCCATGCCCAAAAAGAACCCATGCAGCTTATACTTGCTTCTGACCTCTGTGAACTTTCATGTGTGTTTTGAGGTTTCCACTCTGGGTGAAACCTCTCCCACATATGGAGCACTTGAAAGGCCTTTTTCCTGAGTGAATTACAAGGTGCCGTCGCAGGGCAGTGTTGTGAGAGAACGTTTTTCCACAGGTTGGACAATCATAGTTTTTCTTGGCTTTGTGTGTCCCCTGGAATTGTTTTGGCTCCTCAGACTGTTCTTCCTGAGGTTGCTCACATGTTCTTGATTCCTCCACAGTTGCTGTCCTGCTACAAGCCTCTCCTACGGGAGAAATTAGGTGTAAATAGGGCATCATTCTGTCAATTGATGAAAGGGTAATAGGCTTGACCTATCTAAGCATACATTGAGCATCTTTTACTTACAGAACGTTTGTAAGATATCACAGCCTCAAAAAGTACCTTTCCTGGTGTAAAAAGTAAAAATACATCTCTTTTGGGTGTAAAAGCTCAAAGAAGCATATTCTATGTCACCCCAAAGAGTCATCCAGAGCAGTGCATTTTTACAACAAGGAACTTTGATCTCTGCTTCCTAGATTTGTAAGAGAGATGTTTATTTTCACAAAAAATAACAGGACTGTCCTTGGCCAAAGTCAAAGTCACCTGTGGGTGGTGTGCTGTGATCCTGGTCTTGTGTTGTGGGTCTCTGTTCATCATGGTGGTTCATCTCTGTACCCCTCTTGCTGAAGTGCATTTTCTGTGATGTGGTGTTATGTGGGTGATGTGGGTCCAGCCCAAGCTCTAAAGGTGCTGGTACAACTGGAAGCTCAGAAGGCCAGGAAGGCCGCTCTGCTAGACAGCTCTCCTGAAGGGGCTCGTCCTCCTGTGATCACAAGCAGCTTTTATATTATCCTTGAATGTCTACTGATTTTATTTAATTTTACTAAGAAGCAGTAACTTGTCCAATCTATCGGAGATATCAAGATAACAACGCTTGCTGTAACTTAGCATCACTTACTGCTGTGCCCCTGAGCAGGGCACTAAAACTCATGCTCGGTCCTGCAGTACTGTAGTACTGCGTGAACGAGGCTGGTGGCCGTGGCTGGTGGCTGTCTGCTGCTCTCCAGTAAGATGTATTTGGATTTTGGCCCCAGGGGTTAAATGCTGTGCAGTGACCATGGAAGTTCCACGGAGATATCTGGTAAATATGGAGCAATAACGAGCCTGAGGGCTTTAATTGGGTAATACATTTAATATTATCTATCAGATGCCACTTCCCTTACCTGGCTGTGGTCAGCTGCAGCATGATTTTCTTGGTTACCAAGGTGATGGTTAGGCCTGTTTCCTACCATCAACCAATGACTTAGATTAGTTGCGTTACATCCATTAGGTAGGTTATATACCATAACAAATAGCTAATACTTGGTGATGAGCTTAAAAGCATATCACCAGTTGTGACCTTTTCAACTCCAACCTCACTTACAACCAGAATTTACAGTGATCATTTCTAAACATAGGTTAAAATACAGTAATGTCCTGCATGATTTCTGAAAGCAACAAAGTTATCAATAATAATAACTTTGTTAAATTCAATCTTAATCTGTCCCAATACTTCTGGCCCCCAGAAATGGGTACACCATGTATAAAATGGGTAGTAGCTCTTTAATTGCTCCTTCAGTTAAATGCTGCAAATGGATACTGTAACACAAAGCCCTTGATTATTATCATCTCCAATTCATTTTTGTGTTAATTTAATTACAAACTTGTTATTTTTTGTTTTTTTAGCATCAAATATGTGAGTGGGCTTATGGGGTATATGGGCTTAAATAGTATGTTTAGTCTACACAGGCTCCTCAATACTGAAGCGTTTTGATCAGAATGGCTCTGATTTAGGTAGGTAGGTCAGTCAGTTAGTCAGCACACCTACCAAGGTTAGGAGGATCCCAGGTCAGGTCTTCTCCATCTGAGTCAGGCAGAGCCCTCTGTGAAATCTTCTTGGGCTTGCTTGTCTTCCTGGGACTGCCCGGCTGTCTAGGTCTGCCTAGCTGCCTGGTGGGCCCTATGGGCTTGGCATTGTGAGTCTTCTTGTGGTTGTTAAAGCCTTGCCTGTAGTAGAAACTCTTGCCACATTCATCACACTGGTACGGCTTCTCTCCCGTATGAACTCTTAGGTGAACTTTTAGCTCTTCAGTTCTCGCATAACGTTTACCACAAATGGAACAGAGGTGAGGTCTCTCTCCAGAATGTGTTACGTAGTGTGCTCTTAGAGTAGATGCTTGCTTGAACCTTTTTCCACATATACTGCACGGGAAAGGTTTTTCTCCTGTGTGATCTCTCATATGGTTCTCAAGTCCTTTTGGTGTGTGGAAACCTTTATCGCACTGTGAGCACTGGTAAGGTTTCAAACCCCCATGCCCAGCTTGATGTTCTTTCAATTTTTGGATATACATGAATCTCTTGCCACATTCCATGCAGGCATGTGGTTTCTTTGATTCATGGACACGCTTCATGTGTTCTTCCAATTTTTTTTTTTCTGAAAATTGTGTCCAACACAAATGACAGAGGCAGATTTCCACTGATGACTGAGCCTCTTCTGGTGTAGGAGAACCTTTCTCAATCACTGCCACATTGGTGGGTTTCCCTCCTGCAGGAAATTAACAATGAGGTTCATGCTCCCATCAAACAGCTCTTTCTAGGTATTTTGTAGCTACTTCCATTCAACCTAGCTTTATAGAAAGAGCCAAGAAAATTATTAGTGTGCATTATCTACCTATTCTTAATACAGTGTTTCCAATTACAGTCAGTACCCCCTGCAGCACCTGACAAAGGTTAGAATTTGGATAATGCTACACTTCCATGTTTGCTTTGCTACCTTATTTTCAGTCTGCCTTCATTGTGATGTACAATCTGAAAACCCAAAACAGTGGATGATAAACAGCCCACTTGACAGACAAATTGTATCAAAAAAAGGGTTTCGAATAATGTCAACCTCAGCGTTCTCACCTTTATGAACTTTCTGGTGTGTTTTAAGATTTCCAATCTGTGTGAAACCCCTTCCGCACACAGTGCACTTGTATGGTTTCCTTCCCGAGTGAATGATAAGGTGTCTATTTAGAGAAGCACTAGTGGGGAACTCTTTCCCACATGCTGAGCAAAGGTATGTCTTTGGAACCTTGCGCTCGTCCTGAGGTTCCAATGGCACGCCTGCCGCCGGATGGTAGATACGCTGGTGAACTATCAAACTTCGATTAGCTCTAAATGTCTGTCCGCAGTCACAACACTTGTGAAGCAGGTGTTTGCCATGCTTCTCTCTCGTGTGCCGGTCTCTGGTGTATATACTCTGGAATTCCTTATTGCAATCTGCACAACTGAAGAGCTCCTTGGCCTCATCTTTCTTTCGACGTTTCCTGGGTGTTGTTTTCACAGAATGTTCTGGTTTGGCTGGTGTAGCAACATGCTTGTCACCAGGCAATTCAACATCAGGAGCCTTTTCTGCATGTATGAAAAACAGAAGTCAGGAGGTGTACACTTCAACAACACTGAGGTGTATTATGTAGACTTGCATAGAATCTTTCATATAATTATAAAAATAGAAGCACTATTAATATTATGTTCAAATCACTGTTAAAAACATTGCTTGGTTACTGTTTGACATTACTGTTCACCAGACCAGCTCCACTGATCCCCAGATCAAAGATCCAAAACCTTTTATAATTCAGGTCTGATAGCCAAGATACCAAATTTTTTTCTAATGCTGAATCTACTTACCCTCAGGATCCCATCCCATGTGGGCTCCATCTGAGATGACAGTCTCTTCTACATCCAAAGCTTCAGCAATCTCCTTGGCTTCAGATGAACATCCATTATGTGTGTTGAGGTGTTCCTTCCGCCTGTCCTTGCGAGAGAATCTCTTGCCACATACAGGGCAGGGGAAAGGCTTCTCTTCGGTGTGGATTAGATGGTGTCTCTTCAGTCGGTTCAGGTAATCAAATCCTTTCCCACACTGGGAACATTTATGAGGCTTGGCACCAGTGTGAGTCTTGTGGTGTCGGTGTAGGGCTCTGTTGTTATTGAATTGCTTACCACACACTTGGCAGCAAGAGAGGCCTGTGCTTTCTTCCAATTGTTCATCGCCAGTTTGGTTCACATCAGTAGCGGCACCTACATGATACAAACAGACATTCAGTAAATGGTTAACAATACAGAACGTAGGATTCCACATGTTCTGAGTGCCATCACCATTTTAGTAAAGCCACTCAAGCACCCTGCATTAAAGGAAAAGTGAACCCAAACCAAAAAAAAAAACAAAAGTACACTTTACAGAGGGTTTCATTGTGTTTCCTTTATAAATCCTTTGTAAGTGTGTTAATTCAGCTGTGGTCAGGGTTAGGGTTTTATTAGCTCCAAATATTTGCCCCATCCTATTGGGACCGATGTAGGGTAGATGTGGTGGTCTATGGGAACTGTAGGCAAAGTCAAAAAGCTAAGTAAAAAAAAAAGCTAATAAGTAAAAAGCTAACTATTTATTAACTAAATTAACTTATTAACTAAATATTTATTATTAATCTTTTTTTTTGCATTATAGGTTTTTGCTTTATTTTTCTTTCACGTATATTCCCAACATATCCCCTGGTATTAAACCCAGGTGCTTAAAAAGCCTATTGAAAGATCTTTAATGCTCAAAATGCTTTCCCATACGCTCAGGTTTACTAGCCCTTAAACTTATATCCTAAAACAGAACTCACAGGCACATGTGATTAAGTAGAGCAAACCTGATTCAGTTGCATGTTAGACATATTGTTCATGGTTGCTGTTTTAACTCTTGTAAAAATGTGAACGATTGACAAGAAGAGACCTTGGCTTGCTTGTTCGTCCCGCTCTTCTAATTCTATCATTTCCCTGGCTTCCAATGATGCCCTGCTGTGTGTCTTCTGGTGAGCCATCAATCTGCACCTACGGCTGTAGCCTCTGTCACAAACAGGACATGCAAATGGCTTCTTTTTCACATGGATTCTTAAATGCTTCTTCAGATTCTGGTGGTATTGAAACCTCATGCCACATCTGACACACTGGTGAGGCTCGTCTTTGGTGTGGACCTTCTTGTTTCGCGGTAAGGAACTCTGGGAATTGAATTCCTCCCCAATGATATTACAGTAGGAAGGAACTGTTGAGCTGCTCTCTTCTTGCTGTTGATCACCAGTCCAGTTCACATCAATAGTCTTCCCTATATGACAGATACAGGTGAGCGTCAACTCAAAACAGAATAAACAGATTAACAGGTGAAAGTGTTTTAAAACCCAATAAGGTCCAAGACAAATAATGTTGACATTAAACTAAGTGTTTCTTGAACATGTGTAGAAGGTTGACAGAGACCGAAAGGGAGACAAATAACGAGAAGGTTGCTGGTTCAACCTTCGACACTGACAGGAGTGTGCGTTCCAGCTGTGAGACGGCGGATGTAAGGTGTCTGGTATGACATCTATGGTGAACATCATTACTCCTGAGGTGCCTTTGAGCAAGGCTTTAAACCAGTAACTGCTTCAGGGGAAATTAAGTGTTTGTGTGTGTATCCAAGAGGGGTTGGCTCCAAATAAAAGCATGAAAAGGATTATTTGAGGAACTGTTTGTTTATTTTATTGTTTCTAATCATTTTATCACTGGAATTATAAAACTCTGTCACAGTTGATTCTACAAGCAACATGGAACAGTATTTCCACTCACCACAACTGGCAAGGTCCCATTCAACATCCTCTCCATCTGAGTTGATTAGACCACCAACGGCCTCTTCTTCCTCCTCCTCCTTACTGGTTACACCAGAGGATTGGTTGGTGTGTGTTTTCATATGAGACCTCGCATTGCCCAACTGAGAGAACATCTTGCCACACACAGGGCAAGGAAATAGTTTCTCTTTGGTGTGGGTTCGTAAGTGAATTTCCAAAGCCTTTAGATAGGCAAACCTTTTCCCACAATGGATACACTCATGAGATCTGACTCCTGTGTGATGCTCCCTATGTTGGCAAAGTCCACTTTGAGTACTGAACTCTTTCCCACACACTTTACAACAATGTTTGCCGGGTGTCTGTTTCTGGTGCTGTTCAGGTTCTTCTGATGCAGTCTGGTGTCCCTTATCACCCGAGTACAGTTTGTGTCCTATGGGAAAAACAACGTGCATTCATAACTCTACTTGAGCACTAGGTAAACAAGTACATTTTGTAAGGCCCTTCCACAAAGTTTAGAAACAGTGGTCTCTTTTCAAGATTTTCAAGCTTGGCATAGCAATGAAAAATATGTTGAAATAGGGCACTCTGCACTCACCAAGACTGACAGGATCCCATTCAACCTCCTCTCCATCTGAGTTGATCAGACCACCAACTGCTTCTTCCTCTTCTTGAACGCTGGTCATCACAGCTGTCTTTTTTCTGTGTATGTTCATATGAGACTTCACACGGCCCATCAGAGAAAGGTTCTTGCCACATACAGGGTCGAGGAAAGGCTTCTCTTTTGTATGGGTTCGTAAGTGAACAATCAAAGGGTTTCGATCAGCAAACCTCTTCCTACAATAGACACATTTGTGAGGCTTGACTACGCCATGCTGATTTTTCGTATGCTGGCACAGACCTCTTCGAGTTCTGAATTCTTTTCCACAAATTTGACAGCAATTTTTCCTGTCTGTGTGGGTCTCCTGGTGTTGTTCATGTTTTTCTGAAGCAGGCTGATTATCCTCATCCCCAGAGTAGAGTTTGAATTCATCTATAGGGGAAAAAAAATAAATCACACCATGAATTACTTACACTATACTGACAGTTGAGTGTTTTAAACATGTTTTAGTGTTTTTAAAAAGTTATTTTTTTATGACCTTTTGAAGTTGAGATAGTATTTCCCCATCTAGTCTTCTACTCACCTTGTTGATTGGGATTCCAGGGAACTTTGGCTACCATCTCAGCTGCTCCACACTCCTTGTCCTCAGTTTTTACCTATAACGAAAATGTTTCATATTTAGTATTGGCAGGGCTCTGATCGCCGTACAAAGGGCTATGATCATTGTGGCTTCCATCGCTGTGAGGGCTTTGGTCATTGTCATGGCGATCATTTGCCTGGCTTTTATAACTTTTGTTGGCATCACTGGTTCAAAACCTCCTTTCATCTCTTGTCTTGCATCTACTTAGATAGGGAAGGTGCCAAACTATCCTGTTTCAAAATAACACCGTTTTTATGTGACTGACAGTTACAGCTGACTGGTATAAATAGATAATAAGATCAGTGCTGTAGATCAAAGTCAGTGTAACTGCCTCCTGGTAAGCCTGGTGTTAGTATGCACTAATCCTTCATTTATAATAGTGGGGGTGGGCGATACTGACAGACCAGACAGTGTGTTCTAACTATTGCTGATCACATTGCTCAGCCTCTCTGGGAAAACCTATGCCAAAGTGCTGGAAACAAGACCCCAGACAATGATCAAGCCTGAGCTTGAACAATGTCGATTTCATCTTTGTCATGGAACAGTGGACCAGCTTTTTACCCTCTCAGAGATCATCGAGGCATCATGGGAGTTTGCAAATACTGTTTACATACATATTACGGATTTGGAAAAGGACTATGACTGGGCTGCCCAAGGCATCTTGTGGTAGGTGCTGTGAAAGTATGGGGTGGATACAACGATTAACAGATGCCCCAATAAACCATTCTTTAAAATGCAATGTTTTTGAAACCATAAGCATTTTAGAAGCTACAGTGTGTACAGTCATGACTGACAGTTTGTGAACCCCTTGTGCAAGTATAGAAATATAGAGTTAGTACAGTTGGCTACAAATTGTCATTTTTACAAAGACCTGGTCTGAATTGATTTACAACTGTCGAACAGCCAGAAAGAATCGAGTTAGCTAAAAGAGTCGTTCTTCCCACCACTAATGTTGGGCAGTTGACACCAAAATGTAATATTACAATAGCCCTCCAACATCCCTGCACATTAGTGAGGCTTGGAAAATACTACAGACAATGGCCTAAAAACTACCTAGATCGATTTTGTTAGATTAACCTACAATATAGCCTGCAAGTATTTTGAAAGGTTGGATCCCCTGTGAAAAAGTGTGAACAACAACGGTGATTTACATGATCTAGCTGCTCCGGGATGACCATATCAAGCAGCCAAGAAGTTGTAAACCTGACTTTAGTTTGTTAACACTTATCAAGTCTCTCCTCTGGTAGAAAGACACACCTTGGCTGACCTGCTTCCAGACCACCACCCCCTTTGCTTTAACCAGCTTGTCAACTACGGGCAGTGACACTGAATTTAAGTAGCTAACGTTACAACTCAAATACCATAAGTTAGACTCTTTGTTATTAGCCAGTTAGCTAATAGCTAGCACGTTGTACTGATTCAGCCTTTCGTGACAGATTTTATACTAACCTCATTCATTGTGGGTTTAAATCGCTGTGAGTTTTAGCCAAAGACCCCGAGTCTTCGTGTTAACTCTGAAGTACAAATGCCGTTTTAATTCTTCTCTGTGAGCAATTCTGACACACCAGCATCCAGCTAACGTTAATAAAACAGCAGGCAAGCTAGATTCTGAGTTGCCAGATAAGACGAGTGAAACAAGCGAACTAAGCTGTCAAACGAAGCCCAAAACGGGTGATTACGAAAGTCTCAAAACAATTCGTTTTTTTTGCTTAGCTCATTCACACAAGGCTGAATGAAATGTATATTTTCAGAAATAAACTGAATCTGTTTTATTTACATAGACCAATACGGTTCAATTTTGACCGATATCATTACCGATGTCCCTATCATGAGTGATGTCAAGTACAAACAAAATCATCAGCAATTCATAGAAAATTATTTTCTAATGCTAGTCTATAATGGTCTGATAAGATCGTTGTCTTCATCATAGTCAATACAAGTCTTCTTCAATGAAATTGAATTATATTGTAAAGTACGTTTGTTCTATGGACCAAAGATCAGTGTAGATTATTTTGACTAATAAGTTGATTGCGAGGGTTAGAGTAGCTATGGATCAAGCAAGTTGCCTTGCACACTTCCAAACTACAAACGGTCCCAAGGCTCGTACTTCCCTGTGGAATCTATGTAGTCTTTGTCCTGACGTGTTTGCAAAGCAGTAATTTCTTCATCGAGCTCTGCGGGGGTACTTTGTGTTATTTTCATTGCACAATGGGAATAGTGCAGTGCGACCCAGAGCACTAGTGTTAATGGGAAACGAATCTCACATAGCCACACCTCTGTCTTACACCTCTTGATATTAATGCACGACATTAATGGAGGAACCTGCAATATTCCCTATGCCTTAAATTGATCCAAATGCAGGTCAGTCAAATGTAAACAAACTTTTTATGGTGAACTGCTTAAGGGTAACTGAAGTTTTCTATGGCTTTGTTCCCATAAAAGGTTGTTGTTGTAAGGGGTTAGTGTCTACCTGGACAGGAAGTTTGACCACTTCTCATAAATGAAGTCACAGGCTGATCCATCCAAGTATCTGAGTCATATTTACCCATGCTACACTGGATAATCCTCATTTAAAATTTGACAACCAATGTTGACTGTAACTGTAAATAATAGCTTTGTCTCATCACAATCAAGATCATCTTAGTTGCTGCTATTTTCACTCATACTGCACAGTTCACAATCATACAGCTACAGCCTCTGGCAATATGCATTACTTGTCCTTTCCCTCAAAAATAACTACCATGGCATTAATCAAGGTAACTAATGCCCCCATCTATTACTGGTGGAGTTTGTGTGCAATGTTACATCTATATACTACAGTGCCACAATACAACATAACCTGTCAGTGAAAAGTGGTCATTAAGTCGACTGGGAGAATAAGTCTAACAAAACAAAATTCACAATGAAAACAATTTGAATCATGGAAAAAAACAGCGAGACTAGTTTCTGTAAAATTACTCTATTCCATCAATATGGATTTTGAAATAACAAGGATATTGTGCATACTTGGTAGCAGTATTAGTATTTGGCATGCAGAATACAAAGGCACTCAAATTCTACAGATGGACTTCTACAGAAGAGTGAACATAAGATCATGGATACAAGCAAGACAAGATAGTAATCTTCCAATCCACCCTTACTAATCTACACTAACATTGTAGTGGCAATTTTCAGACACATAAATTGTCTCTGCTAGAGGAGGGAGCCAATAGATACAGGGGCAGATATAGCTTGGCAGAGAAACAGTCCTCTGTATTATTATTGACAGAAAGAGTTTATAAAAACACTGTATATTTCAAAATTGTCAGTTTTCCAGTCTGGGCTGTTGCTTGGGTCTCCCAAGCTGTCTGGTGGGCCCCATGCGCCTTCCAGCATGTGTGCGTTGATGTTGTCTCAGACCTTGGCGATAAATGAAGCTCTTCCCACATTCTCCACACTGATAGGGTCTCTCTCCAGTGTGAAGCCTGTGGTGCACCTTCAGCTCCTCAGCTCTAGCATAGCCCTTCCCACAGACACTACAAAGGAAAGGTCTGTTCTTAATATGGGTCTGATAATGTGCCATCAAGTAGGAGTTTATGCGAAACCTCTTCCCACAAAGGGAACAGGAAAATGGCCTGTCCCCAGAATGCTGCATCTCATGGAGTTTGAGAGAGGAAGCCGTATGGTACCCTTTGCCGCACTGGGAGCAGAGGAAAGGTTTCTCGCCAGTATGGATGCGCTGGTGAACTTGTATGTAACTCTCGTTGATGAACCTCTTGCCACAGTCGGGGCAGGAGTAGGGTTTCTCCTTGACATGGCTTTTCATATGCTGCTCAAGCTGTTCTTTGTCACTGAATTGAATGCCACATCGACGGCAGAAATGTAGCTGTAATGCAGTGTGCGTAACCGCATTTGTGTCAGCAGTTGTCTGTGTATGTGTTGTAATGTGATGTGCTTGTAAAGCTGAGAGACTTTCACAGTCTTTCCCGCATTCCAGGCAGCGTAGGGATGACCCAATCTTAGACTCCCCTGGTAGAGTTTCAAAGTATTCTGGGAGCCCTGATGCTATGGGATTCACCTCACTAGCCCAATCCACAATACCCTTACGTCCTACAAAGACACAGGAGAGGAAAATCACGCTTTAGTCTTTGTCCTCTTCAAGTATAACAATCATTGCAGCATCTAGACGTTTCATTTAAAAAAAACCTTTTGCATGTTTTTGATGGGGCTTTACAGCCATAGCGCAGACACAATGTATTACCATAAACTGAGTATATATTGCTTTAAATAAGGGGTTATGAGGAACTGTAGGTACTTAAAAACATAAAATAGAGTATGGTGCAGCCATACAGTGCATGTGCTCCATCAGGACACATTAAAAAAATGGTTAACTCATTTTAAGAACAGACCACTTGTTTGCAAATATCAATTATCAATACAAATATGAATTAATATTAATAGCATATAAAGTGTGTAAAACAGAAAATGATCTCACCTCTATGTACTTTGTAGTGCGTTTTAAGATTTCCCTTCTGGTTGAAACCCCGACCGCAGATGGAACAGCAGTAAGGCTTCTCTCCCGTGTGGGTCAGTTCATGCCTCTCTAGTTTATAAGCATGAGGAAAGTCTTTGCCACACACTGAACAATGGTAGTCTATCTTCTCTTTGGGCTTCTTCAGCAGCTCAGGTGGTATTTCTATTGGTATACGGATCATCTTTCTGCCAGGGCGCCTCTTCACTGTGCAGAGAAAAAGAAAAGGCTCATAAAATACTCAAAATTGATAGCCACAGATAATACATAGTATTACTGGTGTTAGTAATCTGTTCCCTGAAATAATATTAGCTAATTCACTCTGCCCTTACCAGAAATGGAAGGACCTGCATTACTGTCTTTTTCTCCCACAGCAGATGGCAGGGTAGCTTTCCTCTTTCTGTAATGCCTCTTCCCTGTTACAAAATGAGTGTGTTGGATAAACTTATACCATGGCCTGGGAAAATACTCTTCTGATTCTGATTGGCAGTTTCTTCACTTTAACTTATAACTGGACACATTTGATGAAACCAGTTGAATACTATTTCAAATTAGTGTGTTTTCAAGCTTTAGACACAGGATACAAGCAGCAACTCAACATAATAGCACTATGAAGATACTCTTGCCGAGCATCTTCAAAGTTCTTCTATAACACGTCTTTCCAGGCTGTACCTGGTAGTACACAAAGCCTACGACCTGTTTGGGAAAACAATGTTTATTGTTTTGGGGACAACAGGGTGGTTAGCATACTGTCACACCATATTTACCGATGATCAACCATAGGCAACATTGGTGACCGTAAGGCCTGTGAGCATAGTGTTGGCTTGCACACTCATAGACGTTTAGGGACAAAGAGACTATTCCCCATGCTAGGTCATTTGTAGGAATTGTCCTACATTTTCTGGAGTAGTAAAGCCTTGTTTCTGTCTCATTCGTTCAAATTATTGGGACTGACTATAATCTAGACATCAGTAAGACCCTCATGTTACAAGGTGAGGTTAGGGTGTCAGTTATGTGCTTGTGGGCCATTTCATCTGCTCTTACCGGGAACAGGTGAAACAGACGTGGTGTTTCCTCCTCCTTTGGCAGATGGATCAGTAACTTTCCTCTTTCTATAAGGTCGTTTTGCTGGTCGAAAAAAGGTTTGTTGTTTGAATACAAAACATAAAAGAAAATGAAAACTGAAATTACACTGTCCTATGAACCACATTTGTTTCTTTTCTTACCTGAAGTAGGACGGAGTGTTTTGGACTTTTCTTCTGATGCCACGGTGGTAGGGAAAACACTCTTTTTTCGGGTACGCCTTTTTACTATGAAATGAAAAGTATGTCTTACAATAACAAAACAGTAAGATGTACACAGTTTCCTTTTTAAGATATATTTAAAGGTACACTCACTAGGATGACTTTCACTTCCAGGCTCTCCCTCCAAGTATCCACCAGACACTAGTGGGGTATCTGAAATCTTCCTTCTACCTCTTCTCTTGACTTTGAGACACAGGAGATTAGTAGAAAATATTAAAATATGGAGAGAATAAGGTGGAAAAAAACAATAATAGAGTGTGAAGTGAGACCAATATGGATGCTGAATATATCGCTAAGTCCCTAACAGAGGAACTAGTCTTTGAGAAAGTTTTCAATATCAAGTGTCATGTCATCAATTGATCATCCATCATTCCTGTTGTTGTTAGTTGTAAATAGGCAGTAGGAGGGCAACTACTACCTTGGTCTAAAACTGTATCTAACAAGACCTCTTTTAAGGCAAATGACTTCTTTTCTTCCTTCTGACTTGTTTATTCCTTCTATCTGGCGCATGTGCGGTGAGTGATGTTTCCTACTGGTGATACACAAAACCTCCCAATTTAGTTTTAGTCAGAAAATGAATTGCCCATTTTCACTTTCACTGTCTTTAACAGGGCCCCTACACCACCTGCCCGCCATGTTAAATTGTCACAATGAATTAAAAAAATAAATTAAAATGATCTTTTAGGTCGCCCTAACAATACACTCACCAGGGTTAGCAGGAATGTCTTTCTCTCCCTCTGGGCAGTCCAATGATACCACTGGTACCTCTGGAACCTTCTTCTTTCTACCACATCTCTTTCCTGCCAACAAATGGGTGCAAAGATATCAGCTCAAAGTTGTGTCAGAAGTGATTTCCAACCACTATTGTTTTGACTTACCATGACAAGAGGGAGGAACAGTTGTCATCTTTACAACTGTCTCTTTTTTCTCTCCTCCTTCCCTTTCTTCATCATCCTCCACAGTTGCAACTTCCACGATGAACGTTGGACTCTTGCTCTCCCTCTGGTTTTGGCTTTGCACCTGAGACTCTGACAGGACGCCACCACCCTATGATCAAACATAACCATTAAAAACACAGCCAAAGGCCCTAACACAACTTTAACCTGGAGATCATGAAAGCAATAATTGCATCATGATGGCAACAACTTTAGAGGTTGACCTGAACTGCTTACCAAAGGTGCCAAACATGTATGTCAACACCCACATCACATGCACACCCATATCTCTTGATACTAACAGGTTAATGATTATCAAAGTAAAACTCAAATGGTTATGCCACAATCTATGTATCCAAAAAGGTGGAATATATTCCACCTTACATTGCAAGTCTGCAAAGCATCTTTGATTTAAAAGAATTCAAAAACTTTCAACACTAAACCTCCAGCAATCACCAGTAATGTAGCTCAAATTACTAAGAGGACTCCAAATTGAAATTAAAATCACCCCTGTCCTGAGCATTTCTTCAAAAAAGCAAGTAATATTAGCCGGAGACAATTACTGTCATTGTCATTTAAAATTGGTGGTGTTCTGGAGAAAGATTACAATGAATAGACCTCCTCTGTTAATACTAATGCCACCCAGAGATGGATTTATTCAGAGTGCTGTTAATGGAAAGCAGTTACTTTTATTTGTAAAACTATGATCTTAACAGCATAAATAACAAATTACCTTGCAAGAAGTATGTGCTGCTCCTGTGCTATCACAGCCACGGTCAATACTGCTTCCTATAAAAACAACATTCATCAACATTCCTTTAAAAATGCTGTTTATGTATCCGGACCTAGTTAAAATGGTTGCATTCTACTTAAAGAGTAATATCAATGTATTAGGTACTTTGCTATTGCAGTGGTTTATGACCACCAAATCAGTTGGGAATGTGAACAAAGCCATAAACAATACAACTTTGTACTTTTTAAAGGTTTCATTTTGAAAACATTTTAATTAAGTGAAATTCACCTTCACGATGACATGTTTAACATGAAATCTTGAATTTTGAAACATGGCTGTCCCTATGATTCCCATTCATTTATATTAGTTGTGAGTAAACATTGCTAATATTGGATGGCAATTACCAGAAAGTGAACCCCATGTATTCTAGTTTCAATTGTTACCTGAAATATGCTCAATCAAATGAACTACCTGAAAATCACATGGGAAAAAGCAGGAACAATCCCTGAAGTAAATGTGTATTGCTTCCACAAGTGATAGCTATGCAGTGATTGTGGCGTTTCTACCACTTACTGGCATCCCAGTCAACCGCTTCACCATCAGAGTTAATTAAACTGACGATTTCTTCCTCTTGTTCCTCATCTTCCTCCCTTTCCTCCTGTTGCAGCCTGACAGTCAGATGGAGCGTTTGGTCCTTCAAGTTTCCAGATGCCATCTTGAGGCCATGTGACATCGGTGGCTTAGGTTCACTTCACCAGAGTCCTATTTACAAAAGACATAGTGTCGTGATCAAGTATTTGGGTAAGGTAATCAAACATGCAGTCTTTAAGTGTGAAAAAAATCTCACTGACAAATCTTCCAAAGTTGAGGAATGTGACCTGGCTAGAAATGTATTCTACTTTTGCATTTTTGTGGTGCCAAGACAGATGATATCTCCATCTCATGCATGGCCTGGGCCCTTTCCCACTGAAACTAATGGAGCTGAGCATTAATTTTCAACATTTATTATAGATTAAATTACAAGATTATAGATGATAAGAACCGTGTTTTGGCACTGTCTAGATGTGGGGTGGATTTTAGCTTGCTTGGGACTGCCCGAGAGTCCCTCAATGACCCAATTTGGCAAAATACATGCACTCATGCTACTTGCAAGACGCTTTGGATAAAAGCGTAAACAAAATGGCATGTTATATGTTACAACCCCTGGGGGTCCCTTTAAGAACCACCACACTACAGGAACAGTCGTCAGGGTAATAGTGCACAGACTCCATTAAACATTGCAGATTTTTACGTTTCAAGTACTCCATGAAACGCACTTACAATCACAGTCAATAAAATGTTCAGAAACAAAACATTTTAGTCCTTTAGATGACAATGTTATCCAGAGCAACTTGCAATGAGTGCAATTACAAGCAACCAATAGTAAGGAGTGCAAGAGTCAGAGCCCTAGTGTGCTGACAATACTGCTGCCACCATAGAATGATCATGTGAGACCGTGCTAGGAAAATAAATAAAATAAGAGCTAGTAGGAGAGATGCATTTTATTGTATGTATTTCTTAAAAAGATTTACTAGTTGTTGACGTACTAGTTGTCCACAAACTGTATTTACGTTCTGGTCCTCGTGTTGTTCAGGTTCTCTTGATATGCTTCGCTCCCCACTAGTGTTCTGGTCCAGAGCATAACACTCTAGATGAGACTGTGGGTCACCCTTAGGGTTAACGCTCTCAGGGAAGCCCTTTCCCTTTTTCTCTCGTGGGCTTTCATGTTGTCTCTGCGGCTGAGGATCTTCTCACATGCAGAACAGGAGAAGGGTTTCTCTCCTGTGTTACCAAACTGATGCAGTGTTACATTTCCCAGCTGGGAGAAGTTATTTCCACAAAGCAAAGGTATTTCTCAGCAGAGCATGTAAGATTGTCTCTCTCCAATGTAGAACAGTTCTCACCACAGAAATGGTGACCAAACTGCTTCTCTCTGGGGCCACCAGGCTTCCCAGAGTTTTTACACTGGTGGGACTTTAGGCTGTCTGCATGGAGATAGCAATTCCCACACTCTGAATAGTTGCAGTCTTTCTCCACAGCAAGTGATCTCTGATGTCTTTTTGGTCCATGCAAGGTGGAGTTCTCCTTTCCACACTACCTCCACAGACTGTGGAAGTAGCCTCAGGGGCGGCTGAATTTGATATCCCTTTTTCTCTCTCAGAGCGACAACTGAAACTCTTGCCTGTATTGGACATTATGAGGTAAAACAAAAATGTGTTAAATCAAAATCAAGTCATTATGTGTATGTCATCTGGTAGTGTGATGCTGATATTACGTTAAGGAGTTTGTTTTCGGTTCTCACTCACTATTATCACTTACAGTCCAGGCTTCCTCTTCGATGATCACCCTAATCTCTGGTGTCTCAAAATTATAGTCAGGGCTCCCTGGTGCTTTTCTTGAATCATGAAGTGGTGAACTCTGGTCACTGTAGTTATCATTAAAACCCAGCGACAAAGAATCCTGGAGCTCAGAATCCTATCAAGGGATAAAGACACAGGAACTGATATCGTTTTGTTCTGGCAGAACAAATCCTGAAAAGGTGCACTAAGATTTATGTGAGGGATAATACCCAATGGGTCACTTACCAAGGATATAACAATATGTAATAATCTATGACTGTTTACTACAGCAAAAAGTTATTTAAAGTTATTTTAGCTCATGGTAACCTATTAGGCTAGAACGTTTGCAGCTAGTGCTACTGTTGAGTTGAACAATTATTTTTGAGGACAAATTTTCTTCATGAGCCACGATCACGAACGTAGTTATTTTGAAGCCGACTTGAAACCCCATATATTCAAGCTATCATAGGCTGTTGCCAGACGGCATGTCAAACTTTAATATGTTTACATTGGAACTTGTGTGTATTGGAAAATACCAGGTGTTTCACATTCTCGACGGAGGTAAATTTCCCGAGCTGCTGATGCACATGCGACTGGTCGTACCAGTACCACCAGAAAACGACTGTGGTCCTGGATGCATCGAAGAAATAAACTGCTGGACACTCAAGTGTAGATTAAACCTGTTGTCAACTTTGTCACGCTAGCATTACCCTTAGCAGTATATATTACCGTGAGCTACCAAGCCTCATATTTTCCCAAAATAACCACTTGAGCCCAAACGTAGGACCACGTAGTTCCTCAGGAGTCGCAGGTTTATCCACCTGTCTATCATTTCCGGGATGCAAAGTTCTGTTTAAGGCAACACTAGTTAGGTTGATGACATAACGTCGCTGGCTAACTAGCTAGCTAGCGAACTATTGTGGCGTTATATTGTAGTTAAGACTGTTATTTGAGATTGAAACTAGATAACATTATTATTACATGTCAACCTATGCCACCTCAGTCGACGATAGATTAACGTAGGGTAAGTTAGTGTTTGTTTGTTGGTCTGCTTAGCAGCTGACGATATCAAACGTTAGTTTGCCAGTTAGCTCTAAGTAACTGATAAGCAGCTAAACCTAAAAATTGCAACTTAATGTAGCTAACGCCAGGAAGCTTGATAAAAATAACTTGAATGGTACCTCAAACATAGTGCGATTTGCTCGCCGTGTGTGAAGGATCTTTGTTGTAAGAAACCACAACAAAGACAAACAGTAAATCAAGGTAACGACTGTGCCAGATAACGTTTCAGCTGAAAGAGACTGGCTAAACTGTGTTGTGCTATCGCCTTCTTCTTTCAATTTAAGCGGGTCACAAACCAGCGAATAGTTGTGTACCGCCACCTACTTTATTGGAGTGTGCACAGGCTGGGAAATTAACACCAACACCATTAATTGCCAGCACATACTGTTAAAATTAGGTTTAGCTATTAAGTTCATCAACTCTGCCAGTCACTTGTGCAGGTAAATAAACATCATGTATTGATTCTCTTCTCTTCATTCATTGGCGTGTGTGAATCTACATGTGTTTCTTAGGCTTGTAGTTGTAGCAGCTTAAGTACCAATACATGGATCTAATTCAATTAAGCATGGTTACGTACACCTGTGGAAACGTTGGACTGTCGACTCTGTAAAATAATACTGTAACAAGGCACACTTCTATAACATTGTCAAGGCTGTAGCAGTTCAGAATCAATTCACAGTCTGGAGGTTTAAAAATTAAAGTCTCCATTTCAAAACGATTTACTTTTCAAAATGAGAATTCCTTTTGAAACTTTTGATCGGAATTTCTGAACTGCTACAAATGTGACAATGCATAATACTACTTATTGGAATACTTTCAATGGATAACAACTGGGGAATGTAAAGTAAATATATATATTAAAAGGTAGTTACAATTTGTAACGGCAACATTAGAAATAGGATGAGAAATCACTGCTGTGAAATTATGAGTGTAGCTGGCAGCGCTTGACTGAACGCTCCCAACGCTGCACCGCAAACAATTTTATATACTTGTACCTCAATACGTCTACTTGAGAATTTTGTAGGTCAGGACCTCAATAAGTATATGTTCCTGAAGGATGTGCGTAGCAACGTCTTCCACCACTGTCTGTCAGTAATTCAGGACCATTTGCAGAATAAAACAGAAAATAGCTTACTGTGTTTAACAGTGAGCTATTTTCTATTAATGTGAATTAATAGGTGACCGTGGTCAGGAATTAAGAACCATAGTTCGAGGGTCAATGACAAAAGGTGATTTGAACTTTGAACTGGAGGAGGTTGAAATTTCTCATTTTGAAGTCTCGGGTTTTCCCACATTTGTGAGACGGAGAGCTAGTCTCTCTTCTTGGAAGCTCTTCCATCTCCAGAACGGCTGTGGTCACTACCTACCTATTTTGATGTAGGTGAGTCTCCGACCAATGAGGAGTGTTTTTTGCTACCCGCATGACGGACAGACGTGAGCGTGTGTGTGCGTGGGGCTTTCCAAGCAGTGCGGAGCCATGGCGACAGCCAGTCGGACTCACTCTTTTCCCATCAACTCGACCAGAGTGTTCTAAGTTATCTTACGATAAACTGACATAGTTAGTCAGGTATGTGATGTGATCTTCCAGCTGGTCACCTTGCAAAGTCCCGAGGCAAGGTAAAGGTAGAAAAGGGGAAGGGGGACCTGGTTAGTCGAATGACGTTAGCTACGTTATTAATTTAGCATGGTTAACTAACGTTAGCTAGTTGTCATTAGCTAGCATATCCGACTTCACTCTAAAGAGGGTAGATTTAGGTAACGCTGTCTATATTATTGGTGAAAACGATCATTTCTGCTTCATAGAAGAACAGTTAATGTTGTTGCACCGGGCTTATCTAGCTAGTAGCTAATGGCTAGCTAGTCAGTAAGATAGTGCAGCCAACCTGCAGATCAAGAAGTGGCACTTGACATCCAACAGAGTTCAATTGTTATTGTTTAACTAACGCTATTTCTAGCACTCTGTTCCATGGTTTGGTGCCGCCCAGCTTGCCTTTTGCTTTTCTGTGCGTTCACAGTTGTTTTGGTGACACTATACAATCCTTTCTATCGAATAAAACAAAGACCTGATTAAAAACAAAAACACATACCTCAGGAATCAAGATGGTCTATTTCCCATCCTCAAGACGTTGTTTGTTTATCCAGACATGGATTCATTTTGCCTGTCCTATGCCAATTTACAGTTAAAACAAATTCACTGGGGCAGTTTGTCTCTGAGGAGCTTTAAGAGCATGTGTCCCATCTTTTTTACCTAATCATCACTCTTGAATCTGACTCATCTGTCCTTTGTGATCTTGTTTGTCTTCTCTTTCAGACTTGAAATGCTACACTATCTACAGATGGAGAGGGATTCATCTGATGGTGGTCTTGGTGTGTTAAAGGATGACCCTCCTCACTCATCTGAATCCCTTCTGTCGGCCCCTGCCAGCAGCAGCATCTCAGAACATGAGTTCTCATGTCACTGTTGCTATGACATCTTGGTGAATCCCACCACTTTAAATTGTGGCCATAACTTCTGCCGCCATTGTCTGGCACTGTGGTGGGAGTCTTCGCACAAGAATGAGTGCCCTGAGTGCCGGGAGAAGTGGGAGGGCTTCCCAAAAGTCAATATACTGCTGAGGTATGCTATACACAAACAGGTCATATCAATGGAGATATTTTAGATTTTTGACTCTATATGCTATGTGTCACTCAGACCAGCTGGCAACCTCTGAGAAAATTGGTGTCTGTGAAGTGTGGTTCAAATGTTACACCTCCAATGGTAGCATCCTTGCAGCTAGCAAAATAGTGTTTTTGTTTAAATAGTCCCAACGTGTGCCAACACTGAACAATTCTCCAACTTGCTGTCACACCCAAAGACATTCCTACCACTTAAATTGTAAGTTAAATTGATTTCCTGACCCTGCAAACAAAGCCTTAGGATTTGGAATCAAGTCTTATTTCTGTTAGTTTCATAGCTTAAAAAAATGGCTAAAAAACAATGTTCATCCAATGGCAGAAATACCCTGTCCAGATCACTACGAAAATCTAATCAATTGTTCGTTGGAACAAGACCTATCTGTCCCTCAAATTTCTTGGAAATCCATTCAAGTGTTTGAGATATCCTGCTGATACACAGACAAAGACAAACAAACAAGGGTGAAAGCCTCCTTGGCAGCTAAATCATCCTCCAAATCACTCCATGTTTGTGCAATTTGTGATTTATGGCCTTATGTTTTACATCCATTACTATATGTATCCATAGTAGTGGTTAGTTAACTATAGTAATAGCTAGTTTTTGCTTTGTTGAAAATATTTTTATATTGAAGAGAATTCCCCGTTTTCGAAGCCAATAGTGTCTATCCAGGTTGTTTGAACCAGATTTTGGCATTTGGTAAATTTTTC
Source organism: Monocentris japonica (assembly GCA_900323365.1). Lineage (NCBI taxonomy): Eukaryota > Metazoa > Chordata > Actinopteri > Trachichthyiformes > Monocentridae > Monocentris > Monocentris japonica. The sequence goes on along the minus strand of OOFE01041377.1, from coordinate 29,802 downwards.
GTATTTATGTGCATACAAAAATGGAACGTGAAATTCATGAAACATGCGGAAAACCTTCATTTGTGTGTACCCCAAAGTGTATCAGATGATTAATGCCAATCGTTCGTAAATTAGTAAACCATGTAAAGTAAACCATGGCCAAAAAAGGGAAAAGAGTTACTTTGCGGAGTCTGAAATAGAAGTTTTGCGCCTTTGTGTGCATGAGAAAAAAACAACGTAATTTTCAGAAGCATAAGCAGTGGAGGCACAAGAACTGATAAAAGTAAAGCATCGTAAGAAATTATTAATACCGTCAATGCTGTTTCAGCAGAAACGCACACCGTTGCTGAGGTAAAAAAGAAATGGTTTGACATGAAATTGGATTGCAAAGAAATAATAATGAGAAGTAGGTGCCATATTATCAGCCACATGAGGAGGGCAGGGCACTGTGGTGCTATCCGACATGGATCAGAGGATCAGTTCCATAATTGGAGAGACCTCACTGTCGGGTGTCCGGTTGGCATTGGAGTTGGACACAGATACCCAAAGCACACAGTGACCCCAGGTTACATCACTGATGATATTTCCAAGTCTATGATGTTTTCAAGTCTATCAGTAGGTGTATGTATAAACCAGAATCGAGGAAACACTGAACATGTCCTTTGATCAAAACAAGTTATGTCATCCCCAACTCCCTCTAACAGACTTTCTCACACACACTCACTTTTTACTCTTCACTTTCCCCCTTCTTTTCTCTTCCTTACATTTCTTTGTTAAATGCTCTTTCATCAGCTAATTTCATGGACTTGCTTATCCCTTTTCTTCTAGGGATGCAGTAGACAAGCTGTTCATTGAGGTAGTGCAACGAAGGAGAGCAGAGATCCAGGCTAACCCCAAAACCTCCCGTAGCTTGCTGGCATTCCAGAGGTAGAGTGTATGATATACATTGTTATATACATACATACCAACATACATACCATATACATATGGTATATTGAAATGCAAGAGCTTCAAAAGAGGGTTAGGGTAGTGTAAGTTGATTTAACCTACTTGAAGTTATCATCAGACACTGGTGATACATTCATGTCTGATCTGTGTTTGCCTTTCTGAACTTGATCCCATTGTGTTCTGAAGCAAAGTGGCCGGCTTCGATAATATATCTACATATTTTTAGGTATGGGGACACCTTAGGTAGATCCAGGACCATCCAGCACAAAGGAGCAGGCTTCTTCTTTTCTGGAGTCCTCACTGCACTCACATGTGTGGCTGTAAGTATACAGTGGGAGTAAAAAGTATTCACCCTTGACTTCTGCACATTATCTTGTGCAACAAAATTATTTCAAACGCAATTATTTGGGATTTTTGACCTGAACTTGAAGAAAATGATGCTATAGTACCTAGCTACCTTTCTTGGTAGTACATTTTATGTCAGGCCCCATTGCCATTGCGCCAGCAATTTCTGAGCTTTACCAGCACAGAAGATTGGCCAGATTTTGACGGGCTCTTTTAATAGGTGGGTCAGAGCAGGGACTACTTCACCTACTTGTTTTCATAGATTGTCGTCTTTACATAGAATTTGAAGCTGCATCAGTACCACCAGTATCATAATTGAACTCTTGATCAATTTAGATCATTTCTTCATTAAATAACATTCATATTTTCAGATATCTGATCTATGGTTTTACGGCAATATCAGACTGATGCTAATTTTCAGTATCATATTGGTATAGCCTTAGTCTGCATCGGTGCAACCGTAATCAATGAATGCTAGTCTGTAATAAATTGTGTCCCACTAAAGGCAATTTTTATAGTTCTGGTGCCCCATCCCTCCCATCAGTAATACTTTCAAATGAGCATTTGGGAGGAATTACAGTAAACCTAAAATATTGTTGCCTGGTCAGCTAATGCAGCACATCTATGCTGTATAATAATGTTTCAAATAATTTGAAGTTTACATGAAACTATTATTTGTCTCAGTTTTTAGAGAGTTTTAACAGCATTTTGGGGTTTTAACACCAGTAGTCCGTAACATTTAAAGGTGCTGCAACAGTGGATGAAAAGATTGGTTGTACATGTCATGTAGACTGTGTTTATTTTGTCCATGTGGCAATCGGGAGCAACGTCTCTGTGTGTCTTGCTGCGTGGCAGTGAAGTGTGTGTGCTACTGTTTGCATGAGTATGTAAATAGATTACAGCATTCATTTCAACACGTTTTTAGAAAGAGGGCGTGCCTACCGGTTCAGTTGCTGTAGCTGGTACTAAGTAATGATCTTATACAATGTCTTACGATGTAATTTATTGAATTTAACCAATCCCCTTCTAGTTTGGTTCCCCTTTTCCCCCAGACTTAAGTTTACCGATCCCTTGATAGTGAAGCATGATTGTTAATAAATTGCCCCTCATTGACAAGACAACACCTTGCATTTAAAAAGGTTACACTAAACAACTTTCCTCTGGGAAGTTTCCATGTACCTTTGGTCTGTTTAATAACTTTTAAAGTAAGTGATGGAAGTTGCTGTTGAAACTTGATCTACCGGTTTGTGTATTTACTAATATTGGCATCTAAATTGCCTTAGTAAATTGTATAACAGGTGTGCTTTCTTGTGTAGCCTCAATGTTGAATCACAGTGGGACCATGCAGACCATGAGATAGTGGCAGTCCAGTCCATTGACAAGTAATGCATCAAAGTAGAAAAAATATAGAATGTCGCCACACTGTGGAAACGTTGGAAGGCTTACCCTGGTCTGCACTATGAAGAATTCCAGTCACAATGCCACACCACAAATCTTGAAAGATCAACAGCAGTGCAAACAAAGTCCCTTTTCTGTGTGTGTGTCTAAACTTGTCACATAATGCAGCCTAGTGTGATAGTTTGACAAAAGGCATATTTAAGTGTTAAGTGAAACCAGGGTTTACGCTAACCTCATATTTTTGTGTGTTACCAGGCAATGCTGCTGGTGTATCACTGGAGCAGTGGTGAGGTGGAGCAGCATGACCTGCTGATCAGTAAGCCTGTGTCTCGCTGGACCCCAGAGGAAGTCTTGTCCTGGCTGGAACACTTGGGGCCCTGGGCTCAGCATTACAGAGAACCCTTCCAGCAGGAGAATGTGAATGGACGGTATAAATAAATTATATTGAAGTTGAATTCAAATGCATTCAAGCTATATCCTTGTTATGCTTTTAAAATGCAGGTACATTCCCTCTTCACCCTACAGAGTGAAAATTGATCTGAGACTTATTTATCAGTATGTTTCAGTCATTTAACAGCAGCATCTTTCTCTTGCTTTTTCCCCCCTTTATCTAGGGGTAGACCTACACAGACCTAAACCTTTAGCACGAAACTGTTGTAGGTTTTATGCTCATGCTATGTGGTATTGCGGTTTCTTCTCCTTAGGTTATTGTTGATGCTGGGGGATGAAGAGTTGTCCAAGCCTCCCTTCAGCATAGAGAATCAGGCTCACCGAAGGGCTGTCCTGGCTGAACTAGACAGAGTTAAAGTGCTGGGGGTCAAACCACCCCAGAACCTCTGGGATTACAAGGTAAACAGTCTAATTGCTCTGCCCCAGTACTCTTAATATAACATGGAGAACCTATTGATCATTTTTTTGTACTGAATTTGAAAATGGTTTGGTTTGCAAATATGTATCCAAAGTCAGTATACAGTCAGGATTGAAAGTTTGTGAACCCCTTTTTGAGTTTTTACCAACTCTAACCCTAACCCTACCCACTGTCATCTGACAGTGAGTGATGGTAAAATAACTACTCATGGGAAACCAACAATAATGTGATGCTAGATCATATCAATGTTTAGACTTAAGCAAGGTGTTAATGTTTCACAAAGAGAGAAGAGAACCATCACAAGTGTTTGGAACATTTGCAGCCTAGTTCTTATAAGTAAAGTCAAGTCAAGAACTTTATTTGTCACATACGCATACAGGATGTGCAGTGAAATGAAAAGTGGCAAAGCTTAGGGGATTGTGCAAAAAACAACAGTAGCAGCATTTACAATAAAAAATAGGCAACAATATTTACAGTTAAAACGAAGCACACTATTTACAATAGAAATTGAGCATCTGAAGATGGTATGAAAATATATAAGTGTGTGTGTGTGAGTCAATATATCAAGCAGTCATTATCAGTGTGACTGCAGACCAACGACATTTACAACAATATCAAAGGGATCTGGCTGACCTACTTCATGCGCTCCCTGAGCACCTTTTGTGGAGACTATCTGATCAAAGTAATTGCAGCATGGTTAGCAATAGCAGGATGCAGCCTTTGCATTTTTAAGCATGTTACTGTTATACCACAGTCTCTTTATTTTTGAAAAGATTCCATAATAAAGTTTTAATAACTGTTTCTCCAATCAAAATGTTTGTTATATTTTCTATCTTCAACGTGCCAAATGATTGTCTTCTAACTTTGTAAGCATCTCCTTGTATTTCTCTCCCTTTCTGCCAGGCGGTTAATGCAGGGAAATCTCTGTTCTTGCTCTATGCACTCAAGAGCTCCCCTCGTCTCACACTCTTCTACTTGTATCTATTTGACTATTCGGAAACCTTCTTGCCCTTCCTGCACACCTGCTGTCCCGCCATTACACACACTGACCAACCAGTGGAGAGCAGCTTCCCCCTCAACACACAGGTGCCATTTTACACAAACAAGCATTGCCATGTTATAAGGCCAGCTGATAAAGTTGTTTTTTTTAACTACTGTTCAGTAATATATCTATTCTAATAAAATTACTAGATTATTTTACTTCGTTCATTCAACAATTGTCTTCTCTTGTTTTCCATGCTGTTTTTGATTTTGGTAGTTGGAACCCAGCTGGCGACAATGGGCAGAGTTTCTGGTGAAGTATTTCCTGCTTCCATACCAGCTGATTGCAGAGTTTGCTTGGGATTGGCTGGCGGTCCACTACTGGACGTCTCGCTTCATAATTGTTAATGCCATGCTGCTCTCTGTGCTGGAAGGCTGTAGCCTGTGGAGGCTCTGGACAAGAGCCAGAATCAGGTATACACACTGGAGAGAAATGCTTTCCTTTTTTTTTTCCTTTTTACTTTGCGACACATGCACTCACACACTAACCTATAACTCCCACTTTCCCTAGGACACTGCCAAGCAGGATGTGGAGCCATTTGTGGAAGATATTATCTCAGGGGTTTGCCTTTGCCCTCCTGTGGCCTTTTGTCCCTCAGTTTGTGTGCAACTGCCTGTTCTACTGGGCTCTCTACTTCAACCCCATTATTAATATAGACCTGGTGGTGCAGCAACTAATGCACCCAGAAACACAGGCACTGTAAGGAAATGCAGATGGTCTGTGTCCCAATCGATGCCATACTGTTGCCATTAGCACAAATCAAAAAAATGGCAAGGAATACAGTTGCTGAAGAGGACAGCAGTATCCCAAATGGCGTACCCTCACGAGACTGGCTTATTTACTGTCAGAAAGGGAGTTCTCCTTGTCTTGCTTTCCTGTGTTGTTTCTCTACTGGATGGTTGCAATGTGGAACAAGAGAGGCTTTGTGCTATAGTAGAAGAAACAAATCAGTGAAATAAGTAACATTATGCCCTAGAAAAGATGAACACTCTAATGCATCGATCCCTGTGCATAATGCATTCACAAGCCACGTACACTCAATATTTTATAAGGTTGTTATGCCTGCAATATGGCAGTGAAGACAGGCTAACTAATCAGGGTGTGTTTCCTGAAAGCTGATTGCTTCGTAGCATTGTGATTATGTTTTTAGTCCAGTGAAAGGCATAATACAGACTTCTCACTTGGGGTAGATTGCTAAATGTAACAGTGCAACTAGGGATACATACCTGTCATACCTTCACCTGTTAATCTTGTCAAAGACGTTTGATAAACATGGAATCCACAATCAGCTAAATAACACAACTGCTGCTTTACCAGTGATATTTTCAGTAACAGGATGTTAAGTTCTTATTGAAGCAGTACCATTACATGTGTATAAAAACCTTTATTCTGCATAAATGCCTATGCAATTATTGTGTAGGTCTTCAGGGCTGTGGCTTTAGTGGAGTGTGATCTTGGTTCCATCTCAGCCTGCAAGGTTTGGTAACATGATTGTGAAAGATGTCGCATGACAAGTTAGGGTTCGTAGTTTGTTTTGCATTGTGCTAGGAACCCAGGGCTTCTTAGTTGATTCAAGGCAAAACGAACAATGCCGTCTTGGAGATGTACAATATTGAAGTTCATTGCAGGAAATTCTACTGTTTCCTTTTACAAGAAGTGTGACACTTATGTTTGAAGCAGAACATGTTCTTTCATCAAAAAAGAATTCCGAGACTCTGATCTTTTCTAATTTGTATGATTTTAAGGAAATTTGTAGATGTTTTTTTGTTTCTACTGCCCTGTCAAATATTGCATTGCACATTTTTTTTAATTGTTCAAAAAAATTTTGTTTGCAAAATCCTTTTCCATTTGGTGGTTGGTAGAGTTGATCAAAGACTTTTTTTTTTTATTATTATTATTGCATTATTACTTTGCACTTAGAGTACTACACTGTGATTCTGTTCTGCAGATGGGATCTCTGAAATTGTCAATGGTTTCTTAAATAAAATTCAAGATTTTTAAATAATGTGATCATTTTGTGTGTATATGTATTTGTTGGAATGTGGCATTGTTGGCATATTAGACTTTCTAAGCAGAGTGGAACCAGTATCTGACGATGGATTATTTGAGGATCAGAATTTATGAAATAGAACAGGTGACAGCTCTATTCAATAAGTTGTATTCACAAATCATCTAAAATACTGTATGTAGGTGTCTGCTGTGTACAGTATGTCCCAAAAATCACTTCTCCCTTTCTCTTTACCTTCTTATCTCCACCATGGTCTGGAAATCTATGCTCATGCCACTATGTTGCCTGCTGTCCTAACAGTGGAGGACTTAGGAGAAGATGTTTCCATATTGTCAGCTGAGAACGCTCATTTACCCAAACACAGGCTCTGATATAACTTCCTTTTGCTAAACTATGGTGATCACCTATGTAGAAGTCTGGCTTTGGATGGTAGAGGAAAGGAGGGACAGGTAAGAGCAGGTATGCCATTGGTGTTGTCAAGTGGGCACTTCCCAAAACAGATGTTTCATTGAATTGGGTCTATGACACCCCTAGGCTCAACATACATTCTGATAACTCAAATCTACTCCTCCTACACCTGTGCTCACTCCCCATCATACATAATTGGTTTTCACTTCATCTGAAACCCAGTTAATAGCACAACTATAATGCTTCATAACGGCAAGATGTCACAATAATGAATGCTTGTGGCTTTACAAGCCATGAAGCTGTTTTTCAGATGTTATGCACCACCCCTTTGGGTTGCTTCTCTTCCCCTTAACTGGACTTGCACTTGTGAAATGGACTGAGCTTTTAGGATGTCCAAACACTTCAAAATGAATAGCTTGAACATTTCTCTAAACCCAGTGCGATATCTCAGTAGCAGTATGATAGACATAACAAACACTCTGTTCAACCACCATGACTTTCAAATTCAAAATGGAATTAGTATGACAAAAAAATAGCACTCAATAACCCATAATGTCAACATGGATTTTTTTATTTACAGATTTTATTTTACACAAAAACTGAAAGCTGAAATGTTTTGAGTCAGTAAGTATTCAACCCCTTTGCAGACTTTGATTAAGTTGCATCCAAACTCTTCTTTATTGTCCTTGAGATGTCTCTACAATGTGAGTGGGGGAAAAAAAACACTGTAGGCTCCATCATTAGAAAATGGAAAAAAATATGGAACTCCCCAGACTCTTCCCACCAGCCAAGAAGGACCTTGGTCAGGGAGGTGACTAAGAACCCAAGGACCACTCTGACAGAACTACAGAGCTCTTCGCCTACGATGGGAGATCTAGGTGGAAGGTGTGAAAGTCTTTTTCAGCCAAAGCCCAGACTTTAATCCCACTGAAGGATAGCTATTCATCAATTCTACCCATCCAACTCGACCAAGTTTTGGAAAAACTGCAAGGAAGAAGATTTGAATCATTATCAAGTGATTTATAGTTATTTAAAATGGATAGCAGTCGTTTTAATTTCAAAGAAGGAAGTTGATTTGGCGAAAAGACTCCATGCGTATTATGTATAATGTCCAAACAACAACAATAATTGATTGTTTGAGGTTTCACTTCCCCAAGTATCACCCCACCAACAGAACAAACAGACAACAAAATTCTTTCAGGTTGGGGTCTCTGTGACTATCATCAGATGGAGGTCTGTGGTCTAAAGCGCATCGATCTCCGGGTCCTTGACGTTAAAAATGTTTGGGAACCCCTGATCTAGACCAGGAAATGTTCGGGGCTACTCTGTTAAGGCAGCCTATTTCAGTTTTGACAGAGGGGAACGAGCTCTATCTAGCGTTCAAAAAGCCTTAACGGCGCCAGGCTTTTTTGTCGTCACAACAATTTAGGGACCGTCTCAAAAGAGTGTCGTGGCTCAACTCGTGTAACTACAAACACATTGATAAAGGACCAAACGTAACTTTTATCTGTACCGCTATCATTCACATTCAGCGTTGATTCCGGGCCAGGCCCTATTAATCGTGTCTTATTACCCAGACTGGCGTACTGCGGTTCATACTACTGCGCGTTTTTTTACCCAGCAGCAGCACTTAGACTCTCCCTGGCGTCAGTATGCCGGAAGTGATAAGTCTACGTGGGGAAGAAAGGTTGGTCTGACCGTGTTTGAAAGCCTTATTCGCAAACGGGACCAATGTCCAATCCAGGATAACTCTGTCGTCTGCCGCCCAGTCTTCTTCCCCACCCCGTTAGGCTAATGGACGTGTTTAGCACCACCCGGGGCGTATAAATGGGAAGGAGAGGTGAAAGACTGTAATGCTGCGCCGGGTGCGGCAATCTCTCCGGCAGGTGCTGTTTCTGATGGCCCGGAGACCAGATCTAGTCTGTGGGGCTATCGTGCTCGGTGTCCTCCTCATACTTGCCGTTAAGTTCACATGCAGGTAATATTAGCCTAAACAAGACCCACCTCTGTCACCCTGTTTATGTTACTGTACACTGAGCTTGTTTTGTTCAGGTAGGCTTACGCGACACTGACTGAGACTGTTCTGGAGTAGTTGTATTAACTACTTCTAATAATAGCCCAGTAATGTGTAGCCAATCAGGGACGTTGTTAAATTCATCATGTTGTGCAGCTGACGTGTACTTGAGGACAAGGAGATTACAGGCTATTAGACAGTGCCATAACATCCACCAGCATTGTGTGTATTGCTCCTCCTAGCTCTTGTTATGGTCACTATGAAGAAAGCTTTTTTTTTATTATTTATAAATGAGACAGAAGTTCACAGTGTAAGAATACATGCTAATCTTCCTCCTCACCCAGCTTCTCCTTTGCAGCCAGGATAATTCAAACAAATTGCAGACAAATAATGTGTCATGTCCTCCTTCTCTCATCCTCTTCAGTGATTGCGCCAGTTTGCTCCAACAATGACACACAGACTGAGTTTTCTACTGAGCACATAGTAGAAAACTTGTCATAATCAGTTCTGATTCACACTGAAATCCTCTCTTTCTAGCCGTGCTAAGAATGTGGTGGCAGCAGCACGGCCTCCCGTCCGGTTCTTCTCTGCTGAGGCACCAGTGGTGGACTTCTACTTTGGCCAGCTGGACCAAGTAAGATACAAGGACGCAGACGCATGATACAAATATTTTGTGATGAGTAAGGGATAATCATAGGTCTCTAAAAGACACAAAGTTTATATTAAAGGTGGCAATTCATTTAGGACAGCTTAAAGGTTGTACTTAGAAAATATTAACACAAATAAAACTACTGTATCCAGGACAGAGAGTTATTGTGCAGCGTACAATTAAATATTGTCAGTAACCTATGAAATCTTTCACCAGGTTGAGCGTCTGAGGGGTATGGCAGAAGTATCCCTCATTTTCTTCTATGCACCCTGGTGTGCTCACTCAATGGCTGCCCGGCAGGAAGTGCAGCAGGTGGCTAAGAAGCTGGCAAAACAGGTACACAACACCTGAGAATGGAATGGAGTACTTTACTGTAGACTGGACTGTTATAGGAACAGAACGTTGAGTTGAGGGTTAATCTTTGGTCTGCTTTTGGTTAACCCAGTGCCATCAACTTGGATCAGCAGCTGGGGTCATGATCAGGGTCACAACATGGGTCTAATTTGCAGCACACTGCAAACTCTGCTGGGACATAATGTGCAGGGAAGAAAATTGTTGGACCCATTTGTTGTGTAAATGGCGCTGACCTGAGCCTGATGTACCAGACATGAGTCAAAGTTATATAAACATACCATGTTAAACCTCTGTGTAAAAAGAGTTTGCTTTGTTCTTTTCTTAAACACACACACACACATGCACGCACACACACAAACAGGTGCAGTTTGTGGCTGTGAACTGCTGGTGGAGTCAAGGAAAATGCCGGAAGCGGAATCGTTTCTATCAGTACCCAGTCATCCATCTGTTCTATAGAAGGTAAGATAAAGGTCCTTCCTTGTTTATAGTGGCTAGTTCACCACCTCCTAATGTTTTATTTTATTTTATTTATTTTTTTTGAAGAATTTGTTACGGGAGAAATGTGACAGAACAGCATGGCCTTGTATTTTAACCCATCTTGCCAGACTGTTTACGATTGCAGTGGTGTAATAAACTCATGCAGCCCTGGCCACTTCACATTTAGCCTTACAAAGTCGTAAGCTGCGAGCCATGAACATTGCTGGTAAAAACATTATAGTAGGGAAAATCATTCACCTCCATTGAAATTTCTCAAATTCATTGTTAACGTTTATCTTTTATCATTCATTAAATTGGCAAAACTTACACCGAAACCTTTTGAGATATCTCCTGATAACTAAACTAGGGTAGATTGTCCACATCAGTGCTTTTGTTGTTCTCCATCACAGATAACATCACAGCAGCTTTGCATTCACTTTACATGAAGTGTTTAGCCAGCTAGCATCAGATTGTTTGGCTGGTTAAAAACAAAGTAATGAGTAATGTGTTGTGTATCTGTGGTTTTGTGCTCTAGATTTGGACCTATAGAATACAAGGGTCCATTCGTGGCTCCCTATGTGGAAAGTTTTGTCCTCAGAGTCATCACACCGCTTACTTACCTGCCATCAAGAGCCACACTTCGAGATTTCCTCTCCTACCATGAGGTAGGTTTTGGGGTCAGGGCCATCTGAGGGAGGGGTAGCAGACGAGGTACAAAAGATGGGGATTGCTCACCCAAATGTATTCCCATTCTGATGTTCAGTTATGTTTGCTGTTATTGCCTTTCATCAAGGCATCAGGAATGACGTGAACGTTTTTTGGGGACTTTGTTGAATTGATTTGAATCTGAATTGAATCTGTGTCTTTGCTGAAGCCTTTTCTTTGTATTGCTATTTTTCCATAGGAGTTATGCTGCTTCTCTACCAAGGCACTATTTCTTTTATATCTATTTATGTCTTCATTATGTCTCTCCTGTAATCCCAGCCAGGAGTGATTGGCTTCTTTGAGTTCAACTCCTCTCCTCAACCTCCGGGGTACATCACATATCTGTCCTCTGCCCTGCAGGCCCTCAAGAGGGGTAAGCTGAGCTGATGGGTAGTCGCCCTGACTATACCGCAATAAGGCCAATTCTTTCTAAATCCATAAAAGCTTGTGGACGTGTTATAGTATGTTGGATTATATTAGAATGAATGATCCCAGAGCATATTGAGGGAAACGTGTCTGAATTAAACTGAATTTATAACATATATGCAGCATGTGCAAAGTTAGGTCACTACATTATTAGATTTGATTCGATTCAAAATGTGAATCACTGGCTTTTCACATTATCAGATACACAGAAGGCTGGACATAAATGTGTCTAGGCATGCAGATATGTGTGTTTTAAAACTATTCACATGATCAAATCTATCAAATTCTGCTTTGTTTGCTGTTCTCCTTATCAAATCCCAGTGAAGCATAGAAGTGAAAGAAAACTACCATGCATGTTTTCACTCTTCATTTCTAAGTCTATTTCTTGCTGATGCAGATTTCCGCGGCGTGGTACGTTTCGGGGTGGTGACCAATAGACAGGTGGCAGAGGCCATCGCGGTCAAAGAGGATGAAACGGTTTACCTCCACAGACGATTTAACTCATCCTTGGTGAGTGACATCATCAGGCCATTTATTTAATACTGATTAAGGTTCACTATAATGTTACATACACACTAATGCATAATAACAAAGTGAATATGGTCACAGCATAGTCAGAAAACACTGAGAGGCAACAGCAGTGTCTATAGAATATATTGTGTGTTCCCTTTGTTCAGATTTTCCCTCGCAGGGAACGCAACTTCACCTCAGAGGGCATCTGTAGCTGGGTTTTTGAGCACCGCGAGACCGTCCTCCAATGGCTGCAACCACCAGGAACAAAGTCCCGCCTTCTGGAACAGGAACTGACCAAAGGTCCTGCGCTCCTGCTGTTCCTGCCACACAATCCACTTGGGTCCAAGCCCAATCCCATACTACAGCAAGTGAGTATTGATTAATCATTTTTCTAAAACTTTTTTTTTTTGAAAACATCCCTGTGATCCTTCTCCTTTGTTTCCCTCTGTACTCTGTTTCCGTTGTTCCTCAGATTGCAGACATTGCTGTGCGTTATCATTCCTGTGACAATAACAACCACCCCAGCGACACCTCTCTATCCCACGCAGTGTGCTGCCAGTCAGTGGTTCTTCCTGGGTCCAGTGCCAGTACCAGTGTGTGTGAGCTGTGCCTCAACTTGACACGACCTGGCTTGACCAGCTCTTCTAGATGCTGCTCTTTCCCCTCCGCGGCTCAGGGAGGAGCTGTGTTGCAGTCTTACCTCAGTCACTGCTGCCTACACCAACCACTGACCTCTGTGTCCATAAAAACTGAAACTGCAACTTCAGTTGCCTGTAGCAACCTTCTGAGTAGCTACAGCCCGTTTGGTCAATACAGTGCCTGCTGCCGAAAAATAGAACCTCAACTCAATGAATCTTCCTCCCAAGCCATCAAGGGGTCAGACTCACAGGGAATTCCCCTTGCACCTCCCTCTTCCTCCATCCCTCCATCCTCTGTCCCTTACCAGGAAGGAGGCGGCATCACCGGGCTCCGGTGTCGGACCAATAAGACACTGAGGTTCTATGTGCTTGATGTTGCCCTGAACTGGCCCCTGGCCGTGAGGCTCGGGGCGCCGAGCAACAGAAGTGCTTCCCATCAGCGGGAGCCCGGCCTACAAGGTGACGAGAGTGGCGATTGGTCGTTTGCAGCCATCGTGAACCTTAAGGACGAGGTTCATTATGTTCTCCAATGCAGCCCAACAACCTCGCTGACAGAGTCTCTGGGTAAGGACATTATGTATTACACACATTCTGCCTGTTTTTTGTTTTCAGACCATATGTTGGGTTGCTTGTCTAAACTGATCTCCTAATATTGTAATTGTAGTCTAATTTCAATCTCAAACATTGATTGAAATTTGTGCTTATATGCCATATTCTACCATGATCCTGGTGGTAACATTGTAGTCTGTGTGTGTGTGTGTGTCTGTGTGTGTGTGTGTACGGATTCGTACATTGTTAAAGAGGTCTTTATCAGGAACTTCAGTGCTCCTTACAGCCCCTTGCAGAGACACCTAGTGGGAGAGGAGGACAGGAAGGAAGGGGAAGCCAAGCCAAGCCCTCCACGCCCCCTCATCACAGAGCTCACCACCTCCTCCTTCCTACCCTCTGTCATGGACCTTCAAAAGGTGAAAGACTCTGCACACTGTTGGGCCTAGCCAAGGAGGAGTTCAGCAGGAGTTCCTGGACCTGAGCTGAAGGGAAAATGTAACTTTGTGCTTGTATGTTTTCCTCTAGGATGTGCTGCTGTTCTACTACACCCAGTGGTGCGGATTCTGCTCTGTCCTCAACCACATCATCATCCAGCTGGCCAGATTATTCCAGGGAAACGGCACCATCACTGTCGCTAGGTATGTGTGTATCTGTGTCTGTTGATGTTTTAAATGTGTTAATATAAATGTGAAAATATCTCTATGACTATGTATAGGGTTCTAGTTTAATCATAGTTTTATTTCATTGCAAGTAACAATGTTAGTTCTCTTGTCCTACCTTTTGATAAAACAATGGGTGTCATAACCCCCACCTTTCTATGTGTAGGGTGAATGTTGCACGCAATGACCTTCCATGGGAGTTCATGGTGGACCACGTTCCCTCCATTCTCCTCTTTCCCAGATACAGGTGAGATAGATAGTCCTATACACACACATAAATAAAATTGGTATATGGCAATCAATAATTGGTCAACGTGGTCTGTTTTCGATGTGCAATAGCAAAATTATTCACCTTGATGATGATAATCTATAGCTCACAAGCCCCAGAGTGTAACCCCTGCTGATCCCCAGCCATTGCTGTTTCACTTTTAGCTGTGTTGCACCATGTTTCTAGCAACATAGAAGTAATTTAATAAGTAGTTTCTGTAGGTCCTATCATAAATATACTACTCCTAACTGACTGGGGTAGAGGCAGATTTTATCCTTGTTTTGATTTTGATTTGCCATTCGTCTTTGCACCTGCAGTGGGTGTTATTTTATATAAATCTTACATAGTGTACCTTTCATTTTTTGGAATTTGTTCAGCAATCTGATTTCTAATTTGACACTTATAATAAATGGCGAATTAGAACAGCCTTTCACTAATGTGATCACTATTTCTACCTCTTCAAGGAAACACCTCAGTGTGAAGTTCCCTGAGGACATGCCCATCACACTACCCAACCTTGTGCACTTCATCCTGCAGCACTCTGGCTCTGCCCAACATGCAGACAGGTCAACGAAAGCTTCCAGTGAGGGAGAGGGTCCCGGGCCTAGTGCTCTCCTCCGTGCCGAGTTTCTGGCTCTTCAAGGCGAGGTCCACGCGCTGCATCGTGCCCGTGAGCGTCTCTCCCAACAGTTGACACAGCTTTGGCGTGACAACCGCCGCCTGGCATTTAACACTCGCACCTTAGAAGCCCAGAATGCCGAGCTGCAGCTGGAGAAGCAAAGCTTGGAGGAACAGCACCGGGAGAAGAGCCGGCAGCTTGGGGAGGCAGTGAGACGACTGCAGGAGCTGGCAGACACCTCTGAGAGCCTCCTGAATGAGAACACACTGCTCAGGGTTCTACTGAGTGCACTGAGAGACAGGACAGAGGTGACGGAGGAGGTGGAGGTGGATGGGAAAGAGGGAGAGCAGAGGAGAAACCGCATGGCCTCGTGACCACCGATCTGCAGGGAATATTGAGAAGAAGAAAGAAGGCGGGAACTGAGGAGCACATGGAGGTGAAAACGCACCTGAGATGTGGTGAAAGGGAGGAGTAATGAGTGTGACATGACCCAACAGCTCTTGTCATAGGAAGGAGTAGATGAGAATGAAAGGAGGTTGTGTGTTGGAAGAAATAAGACTACTACTCAATCAGGACAGAAGAGCAGCTACAGCAAGGACATATTTAAGGGCATAGGACATAAAGATTGGTTTCTTTCCAAACAGAAACTCTCTATGGTGCTGTGATGACAGTGATTTGAAACACTAGAATGGGAATTCAGTGCCAACTCGCCAATCAAATGGCTCAGTCCTGATTTGCAGCCTACGGAAATTAAAAGTCCAATGAAGGATGGAGGAGTGACCAGAGTTGTCCTAGCGACTTACAGAGACCCTGCACCCAAATTCTCTACCTTCCCTAAAGTATGCACTCATAAGCTTAGGGTTGGTGCAAATGTTTTCTCAACAATCCTTATGCTTTTAGATTGATGCATGGCTGTAGGTGGGTGTATGACTAAAGGGTAGTGATTTAGAATTTGGACGCAAGGAGAGAGGGCCTCCAATGGAGCTGGGGTATGTTTAATACTGAAGATGTGGCGCCTGCTCACCGATTTAGCAGGAAATGTTCTTTTTTTTTTTTTTGAAGGGGATATTTTGTTAAATTAATCTATTTTTACATGAATCCTGAAATCACTAAAAACATGTCAGTTTCTATGTAGGTGTTCAGGTGTAAAGAATACGATGCTGCAATTGTTTACATGTAAAATATTTCACCAGTTTTTACTGATTAAAAACCTTTCATCTTATTTTTCTCCTGTGTTTGATGGTGGCTGACATCCAGTCATGGTACCGTCAACTGCTAGCTTTTGGGTAAATTACCTATTTCCCAAAACTAAGTCAATAAAAAGATTTTAAACACTTTCAAAGTAACCCGATCTCTAACCGCATGACTCAAATCCTTGGTCTTGTGCTTTCTGCAGATTTATTTATTTCTTCCAATTGCTTCATTTCTGACAGCTTTAGCGTGTGAGGTCCTACTCTCTTTTCTTAGCTACGTTTCTCTACTTGCAGATACTTTGCCTGCTCTTTTTTCAGATAAATATGTCTCTCTTCTCTTAATCTGCCACATCAAGAAACAAGCCTCCTACATGAAAACACCATGCCTATATTTCCACCAAATGGAGTATAAGTAAGTAAAGCCTTTCAGGTGAAACTTACTTTTGTCCTGAACTACACAACATGGCAATATCTGAGCCTCATAATGCTTCAGGGCATTATGATATCCTACAAACACATTTTCACTGTACAATGTCTCTTGGTTTCGAAGTGCAGTCAGTCATGACCATTCCACTTCTCATAACTTACATGACACTTCCAATTTCATCATCTATCTACAGCTGTAGGCAGATTTGAACAAATTTCACTATCCCCTTCCTTCACATTAAAACAGTTGCTGCTCCTTCACCTTATTTTTAGTAGTCTTCATCCATACTTCTCATACTCACAATTCAGCACAACCAAGGCGTATGTGTCCCTCCTGATTTCCCAAAACTTTCTCACTAATCTTTGGGCTCAGTGAACTGTGCACCATTCATTTCTATTGTTCAGTCTCATCTCTATCTACTATTTCTCTTCTGGCGGCAAACCACTTAAATCTTGTCAAGAGTTAATTGCATTGTAATTTAATATAATTGAATAATTATTGAATTAAGAGTATTCACTGATCATATGAGATTGAGGTGCAAATCACTTTTACATCTTTAGTTCCTGGTGAATAGAATGTGTCTGTTCCCTAGTAAAGACGACTGTCACCTGAACCAGCAGATGGCAGCACTTGCCCAGTGGTGGCCATCCAGCATGTGTTGGGTGGTTTTAGTCTTGTGCTCATCTTGTTTCACTTGACTGGACTCCCACTTCATCTCAAACAACAAGCATACAGTCAGTGTCAGGACTCTGGAGAGAAATGCCAAATCGCCATGTATTTCTATTGTAGGTAGTGATTCACACATTCATACCCTGACACACAGAGACACACTGTATTCTGATAATACTGAATCTATGTACAAAAAACAAAAGTTCAATAATGTGTTTGTTGCATTTATTAATTTATCAATTAGGCCTGTGGCAAAATCGGAAGTGGATGTAAATTGAAGATGGATTCTCATGACCATGCCTTTATTGTTGGCACTGTGAGTGTGTGTGTGTGTGTGTGTGTGTGTGTGTGTGTGTGTGTGTGTGTGTGTAAGGGTTC
>OOFE01041377.1:0-12248 GCA_900323365.1 Monocentris japonica | reverse complement strand
TATTGTTGGCACTGTGTGTGTGTGTGTGTGTGTGTGTGTGTGTGTGTGTGTGTGTGTAAGGGTTCAGCGAAGAGTTATAAGCATAATCTAATTCAACATAATTGGAACATGTGATGTTCATTTCAGTCTGAATGGAAGGCAGTTTGTCTCCCACAGTACAGCCTCACCCATTAACTATATACTGCACTTCTCTCACCAAATTATCCTTCATGCCTTCTTCAGTTTGCTACGTCTTTACCTCATTGCCCAAGTCATTAGAAACTAGACCAGAAGCTGCACAATGGACTCCACCAGTCCATAACTCTTTGTCAGTCCTCCTTAGTCTTGTATTGAATTTGAAAAGATTCCTCGTTCATTTTTATGGAGTCAGCAGCCTCAGACTGAGAGACCAGCACAGAGGACAACTGCAGATATTATTTCCATTGACAAGTGGGGGATTCTGATGGTAATGGATGGTGAACTGACTCATAGACTCCTGGGCTCCATTTCATTCAAGAAAATTGTTTGCGTATTCCTCTTAGCAGATTTGACAGTATTGACTAAATGTAAATAGGAATGTATAACATAAGGATGCTGCCTTTAGGGGCTGATCCAGCTGAGTGTTACTCTCAAGCACAGATCTAGGATCTGCTGTAGCCTGAATTTTCTGGGCAGAACAGAAACCCGATCTCAAAAAAATATTTTCATGATTAAAGATTTTGTGAGGGTTAGTTGGGGTCAGCTGCAGAACGTTATTCCCTTCAAATATGCCTTTGTTCACTCCCTCCCACAGGTTGTGACTGGGATTGGGTTGGGTGAGTGTGAACTGCAGTACTGAAACAGAGCGAGGTGCTGTGCTGATGCACAAGGATGTAAGGGAAGGTGTAGCCCTCCAGAAAGGCATGTACCCTGGGAAAGCCGACCGCTCTGACAGTTTGGTTTTGGCTGAGAGTCACACACTGCTCCTATCACTACACCTGTAAGTACTGTGCCTCTCGTTAAATCATATGTTATTTGTTGGGAGACTGATTGACAACTCTGTTAGCATTTCTGCGAGTTTACTGGGTATTTGTTTGATTTTTTTTGTGTTAATGTTAACTTGTATACATTAACGAACATTAATATTAAACACAATATAGATTGTAACCTGCATTTACCTCCATCTTTGACATATATTGTTAACAGGAACAATGGCAAATGTCCAAGTGCCTGTTGGTGAGTCCTGTATTGTATATTTCTGATTTGGAGTCGCTCAGATTACAACAAAACACTTTTCAGATCCTCATATGAACAATATAACTCTAATTTCCTGTAACCCTGTAATATTTATTTCAATTACCCTGTCAACCCACTTCTTCTAGCGACCATCGGTCCGTTCAGAGACAGTCCGGTTCAGGTTGCCTGTCCTAACTGCCGTCAGATAGTAGTCTCTGTGGTGGAATTCTCCTCTGGGTTACTCACCTACCTATTTTGTGGAGGGCTCTTCTTCTGTGGGTATGTAGAAGTTAAATGTTATTTCCTCCAGCATATTATTTCAAGTGAGAAATGGAAAGGGAGTGAGGTATAACACTGAACTTGACTCACATGCAATTAGGTATGTTGAGTGTGGCTAACAATTCTGACCATATGAAATTAAAATGTGAAATGCACTCAAAACACTATTTGTTCTCTTCTACTAAACAGGGTTAATGTAACAATGCATGAATTGAATATCTCAAATGATATATGGGTAGATGGGCTTTTGACATTAGCAGCTGTGCCCTCACTGAACAGCTCTCTTCCATTTCCAGCTTTGTTCTAGGTTGCTGTCTCATCCCGTTCTGTGTGGACCGGCTGAAAGATGTAAAGCACACCTGTCCGACCTGCAAGACGGTCCTTGGCGTGTGTAAACGCTTATAACTGTGACATGGTCTGAGTTAACCTGCAACACACTCAACTGTAAACCAGCCTGCAGACAGCAGGGTTCCCTCATCCTGGCAGATGAATGCACCAGTGTTGAAATGGGTACATTTGCCTAACTTGATTAAACTGAATCCAGTAGGAACAAATGTCGTCATTGACACTGTTATAGCTACTCGTGCTTCTTGTTCGGTTTCACAAAGTTTGACTGGGAAAGAATTTCCTTACTTTTCCTTACTTTAGTAGATGGCTCAGGCTAGCATAAATAAGTGGGAATGGTTTTCTAACTAAATCTGTGATGCTGTACAAATGAATTGGTATAGTTTGACCCCTACACCCTGAAAAGAAATTACAATAAACTGTAACCAAGCAAGTACGTTTGCAGAAAAGCTTTGATGATTGTGCAACAATATATGTAATTATTAATAAACTCAAACAACTCCAGGCATACAGCACATTTATCAGGCAAGGCTCTCTAAGTATGGTGCTTTCTCAAATGGGATACATTACGACAATACAAATGGAAGAAGAGATACATTTTCACCTTCATTTTTCAGTTAAACCTTCATTTTAACAATTAAAACATTCCATCCACCAAGACAAAAAGTAAAATAAATGAGCATAAAAATAAAGTATGAAAAGGTTTCAGACGTATTTGAGGCTAAAGTATTAGATAGTCGAGCACACTTTATTTATTATTATTATTATTATTATTATTATTATTATTGTTATTATTTATTGTATAGTTACAATAAATATATTAAGCAATGCAATATAGGATAAAGCAAAGGACATATTAAGGCATTTTTAGTTTAAGGCACTAATCCTAGCTGTCGGCATTATCTCTTTGAAATCACTTTGTCCTGTTAGTGATAAATATAAACAAAATAAAATAATTTCATTCACTTCACTTTCAATTACAATAGTTAGCTATGTTAAGCTAACTATTGTCCCTTCATTGTAGGATGTGCTGTGAAGTGATGAAGAGCGCAAGCAGAAGGAATAAGGAGATGCCGGTGTCTGCTCTGATGTGTTGCCCACCATTACCTAAAACAAACACACACAAACACACCTTAGAGATGAGTAACACTGGAATCTATCCACCCATTTATGGAAAGAGGAACGGGGTAGTCACCTGTGGTGGAGCTGGTGGTGACAGTGATGGTGCTCTCTGCCATGGTTGGTGATGATGATGATGAGGTCTCTGCCGTGGTTGCAACCTTGCCTCCGATCAGGTTCAACTCCAGCTGGTTGAGATCTGACTGAGACTGTTTGCTGATCCAGTTCTGTACCACAGTTTGGTTTTCATAGGATTTCAAATCTGGCAGGTTGGAGCCAAGAAGATCTCTAACCTCGTCAACACTCAGGGCCTGGGGAGAACAGGCCATTAAGATATTTATACAAGCATGCACGCACACACACACACACACACACACACACACACACACCACTAACCTGTATAACTCCTTCATCTAGACTGATGAAGGTAGCCATGTCCATGCTGATATTGGAGGCAGCCAATTTTCTAATATAATCTATATTTGCACCACCTGCAGGCCAAGAAACAAATGGGAGGTCATTTTCTTTACATTACAGTCATTTTGCAGATGTTTTTATCCAAAGCGACTTACAATAAGTGCATTCAACGTAGGTAGGCAAGAGAACTACTAGTCACTAGAGATCGTAAGTGCATTTCCTTCCTAAACAAGCATGTAAGAGCAGAACCAGTGCTGAGGTAAAAGAGTAATAAGTTAGCTACCTACTTTTTATTAAAACAAATGAGACAAGTGAGTGAAGCAAATAAATGAGAGCTAAGACAAATAAGTGAAGCATGTAATCAAGTGCTAAGAGGAAGGGTCAGAGTAGTATTTCTTGACTCTCCACTTGGCTGACCTCCACTTCCAAGCACAAGCCACCAATGTGAGTGTGTGTGTGTTGGTATATCTATTATTACAAAGACCAAATGTCCTCAGAAGGATAGCAAGATCAGGAAAAGAAGTGAGGATTTGCGGATCTTCACTTCACTTCTTTAAGGGGTTAGAGTCGTGTTAAGACTTGGGTTTGGGGTTAAGGTGATACAAAAGTGTGTGTGTAAATGTGTCTGCTTGTCTACCCAGGTAGGTCCGTATAAGAAGGTAAGTAGTAGGAGTGACAGTTGAGCGGGCCTTTTCAGACATGGCTCCTTCGGCGATGATGAACAGAACTCTCTTTTTCTCCAGTGTGCAGTTGGACACGATCAAGGCATTTGCCTTTCTGCAAGAGAAAGGAAATGGAAGGAGCGAGAAGAAGAAGACCAAACACTCCAGTCAATAAGGGTGGTACAAACTGTGTACTTTTTGAGAAATGTTATTTGTTCCATCTCTTAAAACCTCTAAAAGAGTACATTATATCATGATCTTTTTTTCATATCATGGATATATACACTAAAAGATTTGACTCAAACTTTTTTTTCAAAATATTTGATGTAATTGTCATAAATGGCTGTTTGTCAGGCAATTTTGTTCATATCAAGGACGCCAAAATATCCTGCTGTTTTCAAAAAATGTTACTAAAATATTTTTATTTATTCCTAAAAATACACAGTAAAATAGATGAGTTTGTGTATGATATTAAGACAATTCAATTAATAGTTACTATATGCTGATGGGCTTTAACACTTTTTATTCTAGCATACTTTGTAAAAACAATGCAATCTGCCATGATTTTATGAATTTTCTATTCTATTCTATTTATGAAATATAACCAGAATTTGATGGTAATCTGCAGCAAAATCTGTTTTTCCATTTTTAGACATAATATGGTAAACAAAACTCAGAGTCTGATTAAGACCACATAAGCACACACCTGATACTATTGGAAGATCCCACACACATACACAACCCTCACTCCTCACCTGAGGCTGTCGTGGGAAATGGTGTTTAAAACGCTAGCATCTAGGGAGCACAGATTGGTTCCCCCGATGAAGTTGAGCTCTGCACTACCGAGTTTGTTCCCCTCCTCACTCAGATACTTAGAGATGATGGCCTTGGCCTAGATGGGGGAAGCATGCAAACATGAACCCACACTAGCAGATATGCACACACACACACACAGCATACAGTGCTTGTTGGAATGGCAACCACACTGCAACAATACTTAACTGTATGAACCAGCATAGGCACTCACACTTATGTGCTTACCATGCTTGGGTCCCACTGCCCATCCGACGAGTCCATCAAAGCAGACAGTGTGTCAATCTTGGTGATATTCCACATGTTGATGTCATCATTAGTGGCTTCACGGGACGCTGGCCCCAGGATCTGAACCTGCTGCTCTGGGATGGTGGAGTAGGCAGCGTAAGCCTGAGGACGTGGCAAACAGAAGACATGTTACTACCAGGTGCTCACTTCATTTGCCAAGCACAGTGATTGTCATTTATCTCAGTGGCATTGGTGCAGACATACATACAGTAGTGAAACAGTACAAAGTGACACACATAGTACAGGATCAACAGTAAACTAGACATAACTCAGCAAACACACATTCAACAGTTATCCATGTCTTTAATGGTGGTTTTGGTTACTGGTTGTAACTAGCTGTTTTATGTATCAAGTGTATTATGTATGCTTCGGTAGATAGCTTATTGCACTTTAACCTCAGCACTGGTTCTGCTCTTAGATGCTTGTTTAGGAAGGAAACGCACTTACGATTTCTGGTGACTAGTAGTTCTTTTGCCTACCTATGTTGAATGCATCTGCTAAATGACTGTAATGTATTATGGTCTCTATTTTTTGCCCAAATAAAATTCCACTTATATCTTTTGTTTTATGACTACTTGGTTGGCAAATACTTGAGTATTTTGAATGCAAACAGGGGGAATCAGGGGGAGCGGCACAGCCAATTGGCAACAAACCAGGGATCCATAGAAGATTGGGTGGATGATCCACCACAATGTGTTTTACTTTTCCTTAAAACAAGACTCAATAGCCATACATTTTTGGACAATATCCTTTGACACAGCAACTTACTGAGCCCTGTCCTGCCAACATTGTTAACAAGCATGAGCTTTGATTGCTAGTAAGTAACCTACCTCTCGCAGCTTGTTGAGGACAATAATGAGGAAGTCCTCCTGGTCCACCTTAGCAGTGATGGCAGCCAAGTTGTCCTTAACAGTCTTGACACTGAGGCAGCAGTTGAACTGGGTTACGTCATCATAGTCCAAGGGGAATGTTTCATCACTGATTGTCACCTGGGTGATCTGTCCTGCAGTGCATTCAGTGGCTAAAACAGAGCAAGAGAGATGGTGCAGAGAACAGGTAGTTACAAATGATGTCAATGTACAGTGGCTGGGGGATAAAATAGAGAACAGTATAAAAACTACTTCTATAACGGAGAGCGAAATGTACCTATAGATCGCTTGGAGAGTTTTTTCATGGACTTTTTAGTGGCTTTCTTCATCTCACGTCTCTTCACCCTCTCCACTCCGTTGAGCTCGAGAACTCTCAGAAAAGACTTCAAGAACGTCTTCTTTGTTTTCTGCTCACATGAATGAAACAGACACACCAATTTCAAAAACTTGACACCGCCAAACTCATTTCGACACCAAACACATAAAGTAACAGATAAATGAAAATGCAGCCCCCCCACCCTTTACATAAAGCTGCGTACACACACAGAGTCAATTGTATGTATTACTCACTTTATCAAAGTTATTATAGAAGGTGTCAGTTAAGCAGAGCGGTAGCATCCCGAGATCCTCCAAAGTTTGTCTATTCCATGTTGACGGAGCTCTAGTTTCAGAAAACAGAGGAAGAATTCAATTTCACTGCAGATAGATTACAATCAAACAATCAAACTGAACCAAAAACCCACATTCGACTGGTCAGTTTAATAATCAGACATTTAGAAAGGAACAGAAGAGAGTAGGAGGACATTTCAGGGACAACCACTTCAGAAATGGATATACAGTAAGCATGTGCATGTATTGATTCTGTTGACGTACCCATACGTTGTTGTCCCTCCCAGCAGTAGGGTTTCAATAGCGGCCACTTGAGCATCAGTGAGGTCTGGGCAGTTCTTGAGTTTCTCCAGGATGGATGGGTGAGAGTTCTCAATGTAGGACCTATCAAGAGTGCAGCACATGTTCCCCAAAACCGAAACATTGTCCTCAGTGAAACTTGTGCTCGATATACCCTGAGAAAGTAAAAGCGTTAAGATTAGATTGACCCGCCTCACAGTTGTGCTTGTTATACTCTGAGGCGTTTAAAGATCTTTCACACTATGTTGTCACTCAGACCCCATTTATGACAATGACTCTGACGTTTATTGGTAGTATTTGATATTTAAGGTACTGCTCGTTGTTACTGGACTCACCAGACAGCTCCTGGCATTGTTAAACAGTGTGGAGAGTTTATAGCTGAGTGCAGTGGAGACGACAGAGAAGTCTGCATCTCCCAGCTCCTCAAAATAGGACCTGCAACTCGCCTGTGGCACCAGGGAGTAACTGTAGAGAGAGGTGGGTGGGGGTGATATTGAAAGGAAATATTAGTTTAAAAATGGCCACCATTGGCAGAAGCACATCTAACCTTAACCAGTCCTGTCACAGTCTCCAAACAGGATCTTGCACTGTGATAAACTCAAAATGATCATCTTGATTGCAAGGCTAGTCCCATTTGCCAATGATTAACTTTGATCTGTCACCTTGGTGGTTAGATCATCCATACTGAACTCACTCATAATAGAGCAGCATATCTGGAGGGTAGAGTTGGTAGCTGGTGGCATCTGATTCTCCTTTAATGTAGTTGTACATGCAGGTCAACTGGAGAGACAAGCATAAACAATAATCTATCTCTCCTTCACATGCTTCGCTGTCTTTCAATCTCTTTCGCTCTCTTTCACTCACTCTCTTTCACTCACTCTTTTGCTCTTTTACTCTCTTTTGCTCACTCTATTTCACTCTGTTTCACACTCACTCACTCAATTTCACTTTCACTCACCCACTCTTTCTCTCTCACCTGAGTCTCCTGCAGTATGACCTTATCCTTGCCTTTCCTCCGGCAGGCTTTGATCAGTTTCTTGATATGCTGCCTGGGCAGGGTCATCACTCTGGTGCACGTGAACCCTTGCAGCACGTAGGATGACAAACTACAACCACGTACACACACACACACACACACACACACACACGGATGCTGACATGCGCGCGCACACACACACACACGCAAGAAGCCTTTTGCCTCACAGCAGACCTACACACACACACACATGCAGCCCTTTAACTTACTGCCTCCCTAAACATACAAGTTCACACATGACACTCACACACACACATGCAAGCTATACAAGCAGCCTTTTGCCCTACTGCAGCCCTACACACACTGAACTCCCCTCCCACACACACACACACACACACAAGCAGCCATCTAAATTTTCACTTCCTGAATCTGAACCTGAACCACATAGCTGAAAGCCTTTGAGGAAAAACATGCCTAGTACCCCCCTTCTGAGTCTCACCCGCTTCCCTCCCCCAATTCCTATTTTTCTAAATGTCAAAGTTTATTACCACCCTTAGAAATCCTTATTTCGCACAAAGAAGCCTGTCTGTGAAGAAGTCTTGTGAAGACGTAGTGTAAACTGATGATGTATGCAATGCCTGGAGTTTTTCTTAACTCACCCTTTATAATTGGTAAATAAACCTATTAGGGTTTTTATCGTTTTGTCATTAATAGTTTTTGAACAGAAGCAGCCGCTCCCGAAGCTTGGTGCTCTTTCACAAGTATAAGAGCCGGTGTGTCTCCGTAAACAGCCGTGTGTTTGGTCAAGATGGGAAGCAACTGATAATGTAATAACTGATGGATGATGTCATACTGGACTAAAATGTCCCTTTACATGGGTTGAAAATGTAATAAAACTTGTTAATGCAGGAAATTGCTGGATAATGTAATAAAGTCAATGATTACTTTTAACCGATAAGGTAATAACTGCTAATAATATAATACCCCTCGGTCACTATCACTACTTGAATATGAGTTATTACAGTATTAGTTAGTGTTATGATTACATCATCATCTTATGACGTAATAATGTAATAATATGATTTTATTACATTAACCGTGAATTTAATACATTAACAGGTGAAATATTTGTAATTGACACTCTAATATTGTCACATATTATATGTAATATATATGTCACTGTCGATTATAAAAGTAATAATCGTCAGTTGATGTAAGAATATGAAGACTGAAAGTTACATTATTTGGAAATGTATTAGGCCTACAGGTTTAATTTTATTTTCAACCCATTTGAGGGACTTTTTAGTACATTTTGAGTTATTACATTACACCAACCATTTGATGCCTTGAACATAAATGTAATTTCAGTATGTTAAGAAAAGCATTCACCACAATCACTGTATTATCTATACTGAGCACTACTCACAGAGACACAGAGTGAGATTCACGTGTTTGCGGAAGTGTTCCACTAGTAACCGTAAAGATAACATTGGGCCGGCATCACATACCGAACGCCATCCAGCTTCTCTCAATGGCATCACTTTGTTCTGAATAAAGTGAGTCAACCAAGTTCCGCAGCGTGACGCTTCATCTTCAGTCATCATGATTCACTAAGCATGTGTGCCACCCGTGATTCAGAAAGCTGCTGCCTCTCAAGGTCAGCGTGTGTGTGGGAGAGGAAGGTGTGGTAAAAGCCTGTGCAGAGGAGACATTGAATCACTGCATCACTCCCAGAGCCTCCCACGTACATCTGCTTGGTTCAGCACAGCATCCAGAGCAGACTGGCGGCAATATTGAGTCACTAGCGAAGATATTCTGTGACAAGAGGACTGCTGGGCGCTTTTAATGGATTTTACTCAAGTTTTAAGTGACTTTTTAACGTTCAATTATCGATGGTGTGTTCACAGAGCCCACTTGATTTCTATTTTCAGGGTTCATTTACTCATTCTGAAGCTGCCCAGTAAAACCATCTTCTACTCTTCATGTCTGAGCGGCTGCACTGGCACAGTTGAGGGGAAAATGCCTTGCCCAAGGGCACTTACTCATTCCCTCACCTTTTCTAGGTTTTCCTAGCTGGTCCAGGAATTTGAACCACCATGAAGCTATACAATCTATGTGAAATATAATAAATGGATATTATTGCCTCATAAAAACAAAAATAATTCTATTTATGTTCAACTAATATTGTGTTAATAAAATAAAAACATAGATCATGAAAACAGTATGATAACTTGATACACAAATGGCATCTTGATTATTCTTCAAAGAATCCACGCATGGCCTTTTTCATTTCATTCAATTTTATTACAAACCAAAAAAAAAAAAAAAAAAAAAAAAGAAAGAAAAAATAAAAGAGACGCATCATCATTGACATGTTTTCACCGCCACTCATCGTTTGATCGGCACCACTACATACACAGTGACACAAGATAACCAGAAATAAACACAAAATTCTGGAAAAAAAAGAGGACAAAGTAAAAGTGGAAGAAAAAAAAAAAAAGTATAAGTGCTCGTTTCGACAGAACATTTCAGTTATAAGGGGTTGCAAAACTCATGTATGAAACAATCTGTAAAATGGACTCTTTACTTGTTAGCTCAGTGTAAAATGTCCAGGGTTTATGGAATAAACTCCTAGCTACCTTTTCTTTAGAAATATGCTCAGGCCTAACATAAAGTGGACTAACTTGACTAGCATTTACAGGTTGACATCAGGTTCTTCACTCTGCTTTATGACTTTACCTTTGTTCAGCTATGTTTATTAAGGCGTATTTTGATGATACGGTTTATAAAATGGACTCAATTCTACTGCCGGCCTCCGACTCACCAATAACCACGTACTTTTAACGGGGGTTAGATAGTATACATTTTCAAGTCGCTCATAAAAGCATTTAGGGTTACATATGGCCTATTTATTATATATGTATATGTCACTTGCAAGCCCCAAATCTAAAATGTAAGCAAGAAAGATGAACAGGTTTTCTGGTAATATATCTACTTCTGAAGTTAGCTCAACTTCTTCGTTTGCTTTCTCTCGTAATTATAGGATGACATGGCGGAGGTGTGCCGCGTGTCGCACATACTGTATTGTTTCCATAGTTTCTGTTAAAAAAAAAAAATGTCTCTTTTGGTAGAAGCTCTTTCCCGAATAGTAACAGTGAGGACGACAGCGATACTCGATAATCATGATCGCGAGAGTAAAAACACAAAGAGAACACGAATGAGCCGTTTAAATAAGCAAAGTATAGCACAGAGTTTGTAGAAAGAAATAGAAACTTGGGAAAAACAAACGGGAAAAACGAGTGATTGAAAGAGGAAGGGGCGGCGCGCGGGGGCGGGAGTAGGGCGAAGGGATGGATATCAAGAGGAGTGTTCAGGGTGATCAATAGGTTTTAATAACACTGACTTACTTATGAAAGGTTATAAACATTCATAGGAGGTTTCTGAAAAATAGCATTGTGTTGAGACCATCCCGCAGCTCGGCCCCCAAAATACCTCGAACCTCTGTAAACTGTTACCAACCGCTTCCATCATCGGGGGAGGGGTGGGCAGCTACCTCATCCGGGTTGAACAGATCCTGATTATACTTGTTATATTTGTTGTATGTTTATCTGAACATGTGCCATCGAAGTATAATGACAGAAGAACAAAAGCTTGAGCTGTGCTTGGAGCCTCCACCTCCGCTCGGACCGAAAGAGACGGGTTTCAGCTTCTCAAGAGTAGTAGAAACAGCATTAAAACGACTGCAGGCACAGCTTGATACCGAGAGGGATTTTTTTTTTCTTCCTTTCCTCGAGACAGCATTACTGCGATTGGAGCATGCTTCAGGGAATGGAGTGGAGCGTCGAGTGGAGTTCACGCAGTTTCACATGCAGCTTCCTGTCAGTATTTGGGGGGGGTGGCAAAGGTTACACGGTCGTGGTCTATTGAGGGATCTAGAAGGTTCTAGTATTGAGGTTCGGTGAGCAGTTTGTATGTGTGTGTGTGTGTGTGTGTGTGTGTGTGTGTGAGAGGTTAGAAGCATCCCTAAAAGAGGAGGCCTGTATGAGAAGGCCGTTTATGAGGAGTATAATGGTTTGAGGCAGACAAGAAAAGATCACAAGAAGTCATGAGACAATATGGACTGCATGTGTGTGTGCGTGTGTGTACATGTACAGTATGTGCATGTGTGTGTGAGTGTGATTGCGAGTGTGTATGTGTGTGTGTGTGTGTGTGTGTGTGTGTGTGTGTGTGGCCCCCCATAGACCCACTCCTGTGCCCAGGCACATTCCTGGGCCCTAGCATTGCAGAGACAGGCCCCCTGTTGTCTACCTTACATCACAAGACTCTCTTCTTTCTTCGCTCCGTAATTAAACATACTGACAGATAGCACAGAGCTTA
>OOFE01041369.1:8272-21226 GCA_900323365.1 Monocentris japonica | reverse complement strand
ACCGTTAAAGTACTGGATCGATAAGCAGTATCGGTAAGAGTAGTAGTACCGTTAAAATCTTTAGACATACTTTGTAAGTCAGAATTCCAGACAGACTCCCAGAATGGGGGGGAAAAAAAAACTATTTTTGGAGAAACTCCACACGTACCTGCTCAAGAGGCACCTAGCGATTTTGGTGCATCCACAAGGAGATTTGGTGCATGTGCTGACTGTTTTGCAGATAAATCCCCACTATGTGCACTTACCTCAATTCTGAATATGAGTCTTAGTGAGTGACTGACTGACTGGATATACCACTTCATTCAGTTAATCACAGCTTATCTATGCTGAGGACTGTGGACAAATAGTGAAATGTTTTTAAGCCAGTTAGGCAAACCCAGGTGACAGTTTCAAAAACGTTGAATCATACAGCAGAGAGAGATTATGTTATCATTTGTTTACATATACAGAGCTCAGATGGAGCCAGGCTCAGCAGTGGGAGCCCTGTGTGCCCAGAGCATTGGGGAGCCTGGTACCCAGATGACCCTGAAAACCTTCCACTTTGCTGGAGTAGCATCCATGAATATTACCCTCGGGGTACCTCGCATCAAGGAGATCATCAATGCTTCCAAGAACATCAGGTATGGCCATAAGGCTTGAATGCTTAATTATAGAGATGCTTCTTTGTGTTGTTTCTGTCAAACGGAAAGGAGAGGCTTGATTTATAAAAAAAAAAAAAAAAAAATGAAAAAACTATAGAAATGTCTTTCCTGTGGTAGGAGGTCACCGGTGGAGGTCAGGTGGAGTGCACTGTGGACTGTGGAGCTTGGCTCTGAAAAAAGGCTGTTATTTTGGGCTGTTTTTTATCAGCCATTTCTGCTTAAAATGGAAGAACACACATTTAGATACATTTTTCATATATCCACATTATATAGGGTAAGGTTGGCTAACGTAAATGAAAAGTGATGCAGTTGAAGTAAATGCAGTCAAAGTAGTTGCGATATTTATTTCAGATATTAACAAAAGGCTTTAACGTAAGAGTCTTGCTCACATAGTCAAATATACTGAGGTTAAAGTTAAAATGAAACTGTGGGTTAAGTTACCTGGGCTGCTGCTCCCCTCTACTTGCAGTGACACTGTTTGTCCTGGAGATGTGGCTGATAACCACTGTATTCACTCTGGAACTCAGTTTACTGTTTGGTCCCAATGAAATTAATGAATACAATGAAATATTATTGTTGGGTTTTTTTGCGGGGATTTCTCCGTCAAGGTGGCCAATTCTTGCTCAGGTGGCCTGCCTTGCCTATAAAATGCTTCGGGAAACCCTGCAAATGGTTAGACAGCTGAAAAGGGCATTTGCCAGTTAGACTGAACGATAATGTTGATCACACAAAAAACTATGGTAGCACAATATTGTACACTTCCTCCATTTGTTTTAAATATATTGAAACTCCTCTACCCACCACTCAGCACCCCTATAATCAGCGCTCATTTGGATGTGGAGGACGATGCTGACTTTGCCCGGCTGGTAAAGGGAAGGATTGAGAAAACACTTCTAGGAGAGGTATTTCCACTCTCTGCATATCTGAGAAACCCAGTTCAAAGCTGTGCTGTTTTCTTCTCTTCACATTGTAAACCTCTGAATGTCAAATTGTGGAGATTAGTGACTGATTGTTTAGAGAAGAAGTGACTGAAGGACATCCATAGTGCTAAAATTCTGTGTGATAGACATTGATAGCTGGCGTAATTCAACTGTGGTAATGTTTAATTAGTAAATTGTGAATGAAGATATGTTATCTTCTCATTATTCTCCACAGATTTCTGAGTACATAGAAGAGGTGTTTCTACCAGATGACTGTTTCATTCTGGTGAAACTGTCACTTGAGAGAATCAGGCTGCTGCGACTAGAGGTGCCATAGCTTTCCCTTTTTGTTGATACAGTGTTTATAAGTATGAAGACACTGTATTTCACTTGCATCATTTTGTGCAGGACACATTGATTATTTCTCTCCATATCCATCCCAGACTATGATTAGACTGTGAGTTGAAATATATTTACATTGTCCCACAATTGTTAGTTCTTCCATGTAACACACAACATGCCAAGGATACACATAGTTACTTTAGAAATAGCAGGGTTGTTTCACAATTCATAGTCTGTAGATTATGGGATGCTGCATTACAGGGTTGTCTTTTGTGTAGCCTGGCAGGATTAACAAGGGGGGGTTTTGCTCTGGGCCTTTTTTTTTTTCCTACGGCCAGGTAAATGCAGAAACAGTGCGTTACTCCATCTGCATGTCTAAACTGCGAGTGAAACCTGGAGACATTGCCGTGCACGGCGAGGCTGTGGTCTGTGTCTCTCCCCGAGAGAACAGTAAAAGCTCCATGTACTACGTGCTTCAGTCTTTAAAGGAAGAACTTCCTAAGGTAAGAATTTGATGTGGAAAACGTTGCAATTCTGCCACCTCATCAGCAGACAAATGACATTAGTCTACAAGGCTGCTTACACTTAAAAAAGGTCGACTCAGAAAAGAGCATCACAGCATTGTATAGTCTCTCAGGATGTTGAGAATAGAAAATACATTGAATTTGAAATGCTGTGATTTCACTTTGTGGATGATTGTTCTGAGATTCACTATCTTAGTTCTGCCATGGTTCTGTTCATATCTCACTTGGAAGGTGGTGGTTCAAGGAATCCCTGAGGTTGCCCGAGCTGTCATTCACATTGATGAACAGAGTGGCAAGAACAAGTACAAACTCCTGGTGGAAGGGGATAATTTGAGAGCTGTCATGGCAACCCATGGGGTGAATGGAAGCAGGACCACTTCAAACAATACATATGAGGTAAATGAGTCAAGGGGGGTAAAAGTGTAAAAGGATCATGGCTGACAAATGAGCATTGGATTGTTGCTTGGATGTTATAGAGCTTTGATGTGCATTTTTTGTCTTAGGTTGAGAGGACCTTGGGTATTGAGGCTGCCAGAACCACCATCATCAATGAGATTCAGTACACTATGGTGAACCATGGGATGAGCATTGACCGGCGTCACGTTATGCTCCTAGCAGACCTCATGTCCTACAAGGTATAACCAGTAGAAAACTTATAGATGCGCTGTCTTCATATTTTATATCTCTTCTATGGTAAGTTGGTATTTGTCTCCCTGTAGTAAATAACATTTCACCTGAGTACACACTTCTGTGCATAGGGGGAAATTCTTGGAATCACCAGGTTTGGCTTAGCCAAGATGAAGGAAAGTGTCCTCATGCTGGCATCCTTTGAGAAAACAGCTGATCATCTTTTTGATGCTGCCTACTTTGGACAAAAGGACTCCGTCTGCGGTAAACTAATGCTGCATACCTGTAGTGACAATGACCTCTATATGACTTACTTGGATCTAAACACTTTCTGTATTCCTGTTCTAGGTGTGTCTGAGTGCATCATTATGGGCATTCCAATGAATATCGGCACAGGACTCTTCAAACTCTTACATAAGGCTGACAAGGATCCCTCTCCACCAAAAAGGCCTCTTCTCTTTGACAGTGCAGACTTTCACATTCCTCTCATCACATAGCATTGCAGAAAAGTGTTTCCCTTCTGCCTTTTTTGATAGATTTGCTTGAGGCAAAGTCTTTTTTTGACAATGCTATTTTGCCAGATGACAACTTAAACAACTTAAGTGCCACATTAGAGGTTGAAAACCTTTGCAGAGCAGGGGTCTTTGTCTGTTGGTGCCTTAGAAGGGTGGGCTCTTTTGAAGATGTCTTCAGACCTTTTCTTCAGCACATACAAAGTGCCTGCCAAACTGATGGATATTTTCATCTGTGGAGGTAGAAAAGGAAAACACGATTGTCCTAACATATTTTTTCAGAATTCATGTTCAGAATTCGACTGTGACAAAACCTTTGGTTTCTTTTACAAAGCAAACTGCTTAGCATGTAAGTGATGCTAATTATTTGAATTTGAATGTGGCTGTGAAACTACAGCAAGAGACTCGAGACATGAGAACACTATTTGTTCACAGCTTGCTTCTTACTTGCCTGTAAAACCGTGTGTTTACTCTATGTTATGTTCCCTCAATGTAATGCCATCAAATGCTGCGTGACATCTGTTTTTGACTAAAAGTTTTTGGGTTTATGATAACATATGGCACATCCCACTCATAAAAATGAGTGCTCAGCAGACTCGCTTTTGCTCCTTTGCTAGGCATGTTACTGTTGCCAGCAGTTTTTTTTTGTTTGTTTTTTTTCATTTATTCTAGAAAACTCTGAAAACGATCTGCTCTCACGCAAGGTTGCATCAATAGGAGTTTAATTGATAAATGAGGGTAAACGTTGCTTTTGGCTCCCACACTTTATGGAGAAAGGTAATGAATGTTAATGTATATTGTGCCTGTGAATAAATTATTTAAACTGTTTGGTGGCGTCTGATTTTAACCTAAACCAACTTAAGTAATTGCCGACAACAATTGATCACCCTTCAGGTGAGACATTTAAAATATCTGGAGCCAAGAGGTCCAAGAAATATCTGGTCCAAGAGGACAGAATTGAAATGTAGGTCATGTTACAACTGTTTAACTTACCATTAACAGAATAAACTATAAACATAATATTTTGCAGCTAATAGTGTAAGAATCCTGTCAATCTAATACATTTCCAATCAATATAATACAATTTGCCTACTATTAACATAATAGCTCTGTCCCTGCCAACCTAATAATTATTGGGTTTTATTAATGAGAAGGTTGAAATTTCAGTTTTCCAAAATGTAATAACTGATCATTTTGAGTCAAAATGTTATGCATAATCGTCTCATCATGGTCTTGGAGTAAACTCTTAATATTGATGCCTATGCAAGCTCTAACCCTGGAAATGAGGCAGGAAAACCCTGTCTTGTTCGAGACCATACTAGAAATCATTAGATTCATTTTCTAGGTGCTAAGCAGTGTGAGGTACTAAATTATTATCGATCACAGGAGAGGAAACTGAGATATCCTGACGTTAGAAGGTAAGAGAGGGCGCAACTGCCAATTTTAGAGGTGTAACATTTAGCCTTGCAATAAATATGTTTATGCTTGGCAATTTTAACAGTTTCGCCCAATATCTTCCACACTTGCACATCTGTGATTCAGTGGCTGACAGTGGGGAATTAGCGAAGGAAGTATAATGTGTCCAACTACACAGATTGTACAGCTTTTTGGTCAAGAAAATGTATGACATGACGTATGATTGTACTCAGACAGTAATTAGATGGTACAAAGTAAATAACATTGGAGGAAATAAACATCTTTACTTGGACTTATGATCTTTTCCGTCACAGGTTTTCAAATATCCTTTGGAGGAAATGCACATTGATGTAAAAGGCAATTTTGGTTACTTCTTTCTTTGAATTCAAGGTTTTTTCCCAAGTTTCATATTTCATTTGAGAATAACAGCACTGTGCTCCAACAATGCTTTCAACACATTCATCACAGATGTGAACAGGGCCTAATTCACCAAGCCAGTGGCAGTTATATGAGAAGTTGTTCCAAGCTCCTTTTCCATATTGCAGGCTAATAATGAAACAGTGAGATCCACTTTATTAATCCTACTGTACAGAGTAATGGAATACACATTTGCAGCAACACATACTTTACATTACTGCCATTTAGCAGACGCTTTTATCCAAAGCAACTTACACAGGTGATAGCTAATGCTATGTGGGGTTTGAACTTTTGGACTGCAATCCTCTGACTTCTGGTTAGCCTTTGAAATTTCTAGGCCAGCCTGCCACTCTGTTAATTGATGTGTGCATTTCCTTAACAGTACAAGCAACCAATGGTTAATATTCCATGTGAGAATAACAGCACTGTTCTCCAGCAATGCTATCAATACACTCAATCAACCCACTCAAAGAACCCTCCTTTCATCATGTTCAATAAACCAACAAAGTAGCCTGGAGCATCACCCAGACAAATTATTGGAAAACCTATTTTGAAGGTTTTTTGAAGTTTATTGATTTGTCAACACCTGAAAAAGACATGGACATCTACACAGGATTGAAAGACGCTTACTACTATATTAGGTAAGACACTGTTTCCTTTCATTCATGATGGTAAAAAGTAAGACTGGGTTTGTGTTCAAATGTGCAATGGAGGTGGCGTTCTTTAGTAGCATAGGCCTTCAATTCATGATGTGCAATGTTGAATGGTGTGATGGCAAATTCCTTTTTTCACCCAACTACTTTTTAAGTTTGTGTGTGGCATGGAGTGGCAGTATTGCATATTGATAGGCGGAGTATAAAACAGATTTTTTCATTTGGTGACCCCCCACCTCAAATGTCAAACTCTGCATATGTATACAAGTCAACTGTAACCCAAATTGTTTCTAACAACTATATTTCCCACCTGTTCCATTTAACTCGAGGAACAAGACAGGTTTGTCCATTATCACCTATCCTATTTGCCTTGGTCATAGAACCTCTAGCTCAACAAATGGAACAGAAACTTCCAGGCTTAACAGTACATGATACAACATACAAACTTAATTTGTTTGCAGGTGTTTGTTTTGCTGTATTTGACTAATGTGGAACAATCCCTTCCAGCAATAATGAATATTTTTGAAGAACACTTGAAATTATCAAGATATAAAATAATCAAGCAAAAAACTGAAATCATTATTTTTAATGAAGACGATAAGGATACACCAGAATATATGACAGGTTTTAAACGACAAACTAAAAATCTAAAATATTCAGGGTGTATGATTAGCAAAGGAAAAAGCAGTTGTATAAGGATAACTTTTTGTAATTAATAAATGCTAGGAAAAAGGATTTGGAGAAATGGACAAACATTATTGGTAGAATAAATTTATATTGTACTATGTGGCTTCCTAAATTTATATTTGCTTTTTCAAAAATTCCAGTCATTCCTCCCAAAATATTTTATAAAACTATTAACTCAAGGGTAACTATCTATATATGGGTAACAACTCCAAGAATTAAGAGGGAATTGTGGAATCTTCCTAGGACACCAGGAGAACTAGGAGAAGGTAAACAATTCTACATTCAATAGTACTCTCTGCCAAAAACAATCCTCAAAGACACATTAATATGGAATAACACATGGATCAAAATTAACAATCAGACTCTTGATTGGCCCACTTCTCTCTAGGAATTAAAAAAATGGAGATTTAATGGAGAATGAAAATTCTCCAAATTCTCCTCTCTCAGCTCTCTCAGATAAATTTTAGTTGGGAATTTATAACACAAATGATATATGTACAGTACATGAATAAATTCCTGGCTGTACTTACTAACAAAAACATGCCACTTAATCACAGTGAACACAGACTAAAATGATAGCACTATCACTTTGGTAGCATTTAGACATCAACACCACACCAAGATATCAATGCCACTGCATTATTAAATAAACACAGTAATATTAAACCAGGTTCATCCCTGGGAAAAATTCACTTACTCAACATTTTATGCAGATAATGTACAATATCTTCTGAAATAATTGGAAATTGAAACAACTTTTGGTCTTCACACATTAATCTATCAATTTGCAACAGCACATGATCAAACAATAAGAATAAAAAAAGTTGTTATGGTTTCAAAATTGAAAAGTGGCCATGGCCATGATTATTGGCACCCTTTAGAACAGTGGTTCTCAATTCTGGTCCTGGAGTACCACCACCCTGCTGGTTTTCATTCTAGCCATCTAATCAGGAACTGGTTTACAACTGGGACGTCAGGTGAATGCAACTACCTACTAGGATAGAAAACCAACAGGGCTGTGGTACTCCACGAACAGGATTGGGAACCCCTGCTTTAGAATAATTCAAGTAAGTTTTGTTGGAGGAAATAGATTCACATTTGCAGTGTAATTCACAGTAAGATTCGGGTGCCCGCAAGGTAAAAATGAATCAATTTTGCATTTTCAACTGATAAAACAGCCTGCTCTGCTTCCCTGGTCGTCTGTGAGAATTGTAAGAAGAAAAGAGCTGTCTGAGGATGTCAGAAAAACTATTATCACCAAACATAAGCGTTCACAAGGCAATAAGGCATCTCTAGAGACCGTGGTATTTCTCTTTTCACAGTTCACAATGTTAGTAAGACGTTTGCTGCTCATGGAATTGTTAAGAATCTCCCAGGACATGGTGGTAAGAAGAAAATTGAGCTCAGTTGTCGTCGAAGTTTGGTGCGAGCCATTGAAAAAACACCTCGCATGACATCCAAAAGTCTCAAGGCTGACCTGGAGAGGTCTGGGGTAATGGTTTCAGCCCGTAATATATGCTGGACACCGAACCAAGAAGGGCTTTACAGTCGGAGGCCACAGAAGACCCCACTGCTGAAAGAGAAACACAAGAAGGCCCCATTGATCTTTGCCAAGACCCACCTGGATAAACCTAAACCCTTCTAGGAAAATGTTCTTTAGACTGATGAAACCAAATTAGAGCTCAGTACTTTGTTTACGGATGATGAAATTAAGCTTTTGAAGAAAAGAACACCCTACCTACAGTCAAATATGGTGAAGGTTCCATAATGCTGTGAGGCTTTTTTGCTGCCTTGGGTACTGGACATCTTGAATGGATTAAAATAGCCCACATTTTTCAACCTTATCTCCATCAATCAGTCCTCACTAGTACTGCAGTAGTTGCAGTAAAATGCAAGCTGCAGACCCGAATATTTTTCAGACCGTTTATCGGAGTGCTCTCCCTATACTTAGGATTTAGAATATGCCTGAGCCATTCTTTACAACGCAGAGCATCTTTTATGGGGTTAATGGTGAAAACAGTTCACCGTGTCCTTCCGTCCTGCAACTACTGCTGTTGGGCACTATGCAAGATGGTATATTCCAAAATGTGAAAATACACGAGAACAAAGTTTGAGAAGTGGCCCTAGATAGACACGCCCAACTCCACCAGCTTTGTGTGTGTGTGTGTATGTGTGTGTGTGTGGTGGGGGTTTGCTTCTATCTATCAGGGTAACACATTCCTTTGATATAATACCCACATGAATGATGGTGGAGTGTTCCTTTAAGGGCAACATGAAATCAGAAGATTACCAAGGCATTTTGGAGCAAAATGAACCTCTAGGATAATGACTTCTATGAAAGGGGGTAATTGAAACAGTTTGCGCTTCAAACATCTGTTAAAGTGGAATATGCTCTGGTCAAAAGAAATTTCAGAGGACCTCCGGAGAAGAGCTGTTGAGGCTCATAAGGCTGGAAAAGGCTACAAAAGCATTTCCAAGACTTGGGCCTCCATCAATCTACAGTCAGACAGATTATATACAGAGAAAATTTCTCTCCCTCCTCTCCCTAGGATAAAGAGCACGCTGCATAAGGGTCATGGAGATGACAAAGAAGGTAACAGCGAAGGATCTGCAAGCATCTCTTGAACTTCCTAACATCTGTGTCCATGAGGCCACACTAAGAAAAACACCAAGCAAGAGTGTTAATGGGAGGACACCAAGGAGGAAACAACTGCTCTCCACAAAAAAACATGTCTCATGTTTGCCAAAGGCCATCTGGGTGTTCCCCAGGAGAATATCAGAGTAATGGTCCATGATCTGAAGCTTAACAGAGATTGGGTCATGTAGCATGACAATGACCCAAACACAAAAGTAAAACTAAAACAAAAGCAAATGGCCAAGTCAGAGTCCTGACCTTAACCCTATTGAAATTTGTTGTGGCATGACCTGAAGCAAGCTGTTCATGCTCTACTTCCTAAAAATATCAATCAACTGAAACAGTTCTGTAAGGAGGAATGGTCCAAAATACCTCCTAACTGTTGTGCAGGTCTGATCAGTGATTACAGGGAACGTTTGGTTAAGGTTATTGCTGCTAAAGGAGGTTCCACCAGTTAATACATCTAATGGTTCACATACTTTTTCCAGTCCAAGCTGTTAACATTTGAAACAGTTTGTTCAATAAGGACATGTAAAAGTTTTTTGGGTTTTCTTGTCATTTGTCTATTTTTAGATGAAGATCAGACCATATTGATGTTTATAAAGGAATGCAGGTATTTCAAAAGGGTTCACAAACCTTCACAACTGTAAATGGCTTTTACATGGAAGAAGAAACATGAAAAAGGTTATCTGAAAGAAAATCTGAAAGCAATAATGGCATTTCATTTTCAGTTTTAAGAGTTTTACAATCCGTTTATGTCAGAGGAATTTCAAAAGTAATAAAAAAAACCTAATATGGTAACAGGGTATTGTTTGTCGCCTTGTCAAAATATATTTTTTATAATAAATATGTTTTTGATTGAATTTAACTCTTAATACTTTTTCTGCATAATAAAATTAGTTACATTTTAAACCTAGCATATTCTGTTTATGCATCTTTATCGTATCATTCATCCAGCCCAGAAAACATTTTGATGTTGAATAGATGGTGACATGACCGCCTGCACCAATGTTGTACACCTGTGTAAATTTGGTGTAAAAAATAAAAGATGAATTGACGTCCATAGTCCATCGCTGCTACTTGCATTATTTTGTGAAATCAGTACCTAAATATCTTTCTGATACCACTTGAAAACATTTTTCAAAACTGTTTCAATATGAATTTGTACCGTGTCATAATATCATTGTATGTAAATGTGCTCAGTTGGGTTGACCCTGAACATGGCCACCTCCAGCATGTCACCATCTGTCAAATGCTTTCTGAGATTGTTGCTGAAAACATTTCATTATAGATGACATAATGGTGTTTGACTGCTGTTCATCAATGCTCCGAGGCCAGTCTTCAGAGTGTAATTGTCTTCTTTTGGAAGTCCTTTAGTTACAAGCCTCGTGCTGTGTTTCTGACAGACAGTTTCTCCAAGCACTGAGGAGATCTGTTTTCATGCTGTTTGACTTTTGAGTCTTTGAACAACAACTCTTGCACACCATTGACGCCATATTTGAAGCGCTTATAGCTTCTAGGTCAAGTTGTTTGTCAGCTGTTGGTGATCTTTATTTCATAAGAGAGGAGCTACTCACAGGCAGCTCTGTGTGGATGGTGGAGATCTTGTCCCCTTTTAATTCTAAGGAGCTCTCTCCATGTGATGAAACTGAAGAGCCTTTCTCTGTTTTGTGTTGCTTTGATCCATCACGTTTACTAGTCTCCAGGAAGGCTTCTCTGTTCAGGGGTTTGATGAACTGCACACTCACATTGGGTGCCTGCACAGCGCCACCCTGCTGGTTAGGTTTTCTGATGCAACGGGAGAGGGTGGAAACACAGCTCTTCTTGAAGTTCTCATTCATGAAAGCATAAACTATAGGATTGTTGAAGCTGTTGAAGAACCCTATGGCCTGAACAATGGCGATGATCATGTTGAGTGTGATTTCATCATATTTCTTTTCTAGGTCATC
This sequence comes from Monocentris japonica, assembly GCA_900323365.1. NCBI lineage: Eukaryota > Metazoa > Chordata > Actinopteri > Trachichthyiformes > Monocentridae > Monocentris > Monocentris japonica. The sequence goes on along the minus strand of OOFE01041369.1, from coordinate 9,903 downwards.
TGCGCATTACACACAGATATAGAGGGTTATGACTCAAAAATATCAAGTACAGAGAGATTTTAAAAAACTGACAATATCCGCTTAAGCTAGGCTAGAAATTGTTACTATTCAATTTAATGTTAACACTCATATTGGCGCAATAACCCTTTTGTACATCCAGCAATACTTACTGTACTCAAAAAGCATGTGCACTGTGTGGAATGGAGCCCAGCAGACAGTGAACATCAGCACAACAGTAATCATCATTTTAACAGCTCTTTTCTTTTTCCTGTAAAAAAAAAAAAAAAGTTTCAAGCATTTTTACACTTTCATCTGCTAGTGAAGAAAAACATTGACTGACTTCCCCAAACATCTAAATCAGAATCAGAATCAGAATCAGAATGGGGGTTTATTGCCAAGCAAGTTTACACATACAAGGAATTTGCCTTGGTCTGATGGTGCATTTAACAGAAGACAAGACAAGAGATGTGTGCAATAAGGTGCAAGTGGGAAATATGTGCATCTGTGGCGAAAGTTGTTCTTATGACATCTCATTCATACCACCACGACAATGAAGGTAACAAAAGCAAATTTTGATCTTTTATAATTTTATGTGGTGAAGGGTAAAAAATGAGCCTCCTCGCATTTCTGGGAGAGATGTAGGACAGCACGAGGCACAACTGTGAATGCTTTGAGAAGTAGCACTGCAGTCTCACATACCTTGAGATCTTATGAATCTCCCTGTGGTTCATGGTATTGAGGGCTGAGGAGTCGCCCACCCTCTTGCGGATCCACAGCTCAATGCCAATACGTATGTAGAGGAATAACATGGCAGCCAGAGGGAGCAGGAAAAGAGCCACCATGATGAAGGTGGTGTACACCTGCCTGTGGGTCAGAGAGCGCCATCTCTCCTGACAGCATACGTGGTAGTGATCATATAAAAAGTCGTACTTCACCTGAGAGAGGGAGGTAGTAAAGCTTTTAGTCTGTGCAATTTCCCAGCAGATTTCATGGGGCTAATGGCTCAATTAATGTCATTACTGCTACTTCAGTACATAACATGAGAACTCACAAATTCATGGATTCCTCGGCTAAACCTGTCAGTAAATAGGTTATTTATTTATATTTCTGAATCTTTCTCAAAGTTCCTTTCTTAACCTCAGTTTAGTGTGGCGCTTGCATAGCAAGCATGTGAATTTGCTTTCAGCTCAGAATATCTTTACAATGGCAATTAAATTAAGCTGTAGTAAGGTAATGAATGGCATGTTCTGTTGAAGTGTCTTGGTAGGATACTGTGCAGGGAACTACTTACTTCTAGTTGTTGCACAAACAGCATTGGTGATCCCACCATCACTGAGGTAATCCACACAAGCCCTACACAATGCAAAGAGATGTTCAATGCACAGACATAATTGAACGCCAACCTGTCATCTGCACGGTTAAAAGTGAGTGACTCGCAGGGTTGAAAAATGACAGATTACATACAACGGGATTGTTAGACAGACAGAAAGAGTACTTTATTAACCCTAGTGCAACCCTAACATTCATTGACACCACAAGACAACCATGCAACACACATTAAGGTTATGTGAAATAGAGAATAAAAGGAATCTAAAATATTAAGATAAAAAACAGTTTTTAAAAATACAAAT
>OOFE01041366.1:0-11502 GCA_900323365.1 Monocentris japonica | reverse complement strand
GTAAATTGGATGTGCGTGCCTGTTGAAGCCGATTTGCAAAGCCTGTTCAACACCATAAAAGGCTGCAGACTGAAGGGTCGTGTGCAAGTAAACCACACGACCCAAAGGAAAAGAGGAACTTTGCGGAGTCCGAAATTAGATTGAAACTAGATTGAAAAAAGTATGAGGAGAAGGAGACGCATATTATCAGCCACAGCAGGAGGGCAGCACACTGTGGTGCTATCCGACATGGATCAGAGGATCAATTCCATAATTGTAGAGCCTTCACTGTCGGGTGTCTAGTTGGAGTTGGAGTTGGACACAGATCAAATCCAGGCTGCATCTTCATCAGATGGTAGGACTATGTAATTGTATTTGTGAGGCGTCCAGTCCATGTGATCAACCTATTACAAGTCTGATAATCTTGTGTTGTTATAAATGAGGACAATTCGGCAAATATGTCATTGCAGCCTATTAGGTCTTTATTTTGTTCAAGGCCACTGAAACATTTTGTTGTTAATGAGGTTTGACACTACTGTAATGGATTTTGCATGAAGAATAAGCCATTCTAAGAGCCTTCCCGCATGTTTCCAAACACATGTAGGTTTTGCTCGTACCAGCAAACAAATTCAGATACAAACAAAATAATGAATCAGACTATGTTCGTATGGAACATTCGTACGAACGTTTTACAATCAAATCTGATTTTACGCATGTTTCGTGAATGAGGCCCAATGACCCTTGTAGCTTATGTTGCAAATAATGTTTGACCAATACGGTGATACTAATGCTGATACTAAGAGGTACTGGGTAGTTTTTGAATCAAAGCTGCTGACAAATATTTTGTGCCAATATTCAAGATTGTTGAATTGGACCACTTTCATGTAAAAAAGTTTCTGAAACCACACAGAACCCAGCAAATTACCAAAACTGCTCTAGCATAATGAGAGAAATAACAAGTTAGCAGTTAAATACACTTATATTAAAATGAATTGTAAATTACAGGAAGAAGCAGAATTTGCTAATATACTGCCCTTAACTAATGATATTGGCCACAAGTCAAGCAAATCTACTCCCAATCTATAATTATGGATATGTTAAAAGAACCCATTATGAGCAGAAGAGGACCAAAATTATCCCTCTGCATGCAGTATACAGTTTGCTATGTTGAATAACAGCATCATATATCCAATGGATTAATCAAGCTCTCGTTCATTTTGAAATGCAATTCATATGGCCAGGTCTTGGAAAATAGCTGGCTTGACCTGAAATGGTCCCATCAGTTTCAGAAAATACTCGAAGGGGAGTAATTCATTTGGTGAAGTTGCATGATGTGAAAGCATCTTCTTTTGATGCACTTTTCCACTCGTGAAATAAAAAATATATACTGATAAACCTACCATTACTGCAGCCGCGTTTCACCCTTTCACCAACTGTCTGATGGCTAGCACTCTGCACTGGGAGAGACTACACGTGCTAAAAATATTGTGCCCAACGAATGTTTAAAGGAGCATGCTAATGTCAGATAGTTTATTTTCTGATCTCATACATGCCTGCCTGTTTGCTTGCATAAGCATCTACTGTTCAACCCCAACAGAAATGCTTAGTGTCTGCTGACACTAAGCTCAAGTAAAGGTCACAACTGACCTTAACAATAAACCAATGTCACAAATCATGACACACACAAAGGCTGTAAAACTAAAATAATATATGGTAACACTTTATAATAATAATTCATCATTAATATCATTCATTAGTTTTCCATACACACTTATTCCAATTTCAGGGTCACATTAATAACGTTAGTGGTTAATTATCAACTAAATAATGTTCAGTTTACTGAACTCATAAATTGTAAATCATATATTATATATTATTATTATTATTATTATTTAATCATTAGTTCATGTTAATGTTAACAAATCAATCAAGAATTTATATACAGAATTGTATCAGACATGCTCAGTAAATAAATTAAGGATTAGTGACTGCCTCAGTTAACAATTTTTTGGGTAGATTGTTATCTATCTTTTAAATAACTAGTTTAGTATTAATATATGACAAACAAATGATTTATAAATGGAAAAAGGAAAAATCCACCATAAAACATGCAATGTACCTTGTGTTTCTGGGTCCATTTTGTTGTTTGTTGTTTGTGTTTTTCAAATGTAGACGACACGTTGAGATATTTCCAGCGCAGCTAATAGAAGAAAAATGTTCAACGATCAAAAACATCAACATTGGGTCACACAGACTTAAAGACCTAAAGAACATGGGCTTCTTTCTAGACTCACCATTTTGCGCCAATGTTCAACAATCATACAGGGAGAAATCCATCATAGGCCAAATTTGTCAATTTTGGCAATATGTTAGGTGCAGAACTTTTCTTCAGTGATGAATCATGCTTATATTCAACTAATGTCCGCTTGTTATAAGGTTTTACCAACAAAACATTGCACAATCACACAATACACAAAGCAAGATTAGATTACAATAAGAGATCATAAAGATTTCTAATGTGTTTAGAAAAAAGGAAAAAAACTTGTAACATGTTTGACCTGCAGAATCAAGATAAACCATTATGCTTACTGAGAGATTAATAACTAATGAAGAAACTGTGTTGCAAACTCCCAGGAAACTTGTGATGTTGTAAACACATTCTTTTACATGGCAAGTAAAAAAATAATTACTAATGTTTGGTAATGTCAAATTAAATTCCTTCCCTCTCCATAAAAACGGGAAACCAGCCAGCAAAACCACCGGCACTGCAGGGAATGAGGGGTAGTTTCTCAATGTTTTCCCAAAAACTGTTTATCCAAATAACATTGAATAAAAGATTGTATTGGGTCTAGGAAGGCTTTCTTAAGAATCCATTACCAACCACAACCATAGGCCAAAAGCCTGCAGCAGATCACTTGAAAACTAATGCATGAAGCAGGATACTAGCTGGATTAGGCTACTTACCTGCTTGCCACTAGACACTCCACAAAAATATCTCTCAAGAAATAAGCCCCTTAAGCTATGAAGCATTTTGATCATCTTGGCTTGCAAATTTCTACCAGGATGTTATTTTTTGTAAGGTTGAATGCTAGTAGAAAGGATTACCAAGTTATGACTCAGGGTAATGCTTATAGTAGACAGGCTATAAGCATTAAGTTTCAATGTTAATGAGGCGGTGTAACCCAGTTTCTGCTGTTAACAGGAAGTGATGATATATGCCATGTTGTGGTAGAGACAGAGACAAGTCTGGCCTTGTTTGATTTTAACATCCTCTTCATATTGAATCAGATGCACTTTTAAAAAATATCCTGTGATACATATCTGAGCGGTATCTTTGCATGTCCTTGCTGAACACAACTGCCCTACATTTGGCTGGACCACAGTTCAAAAGTGCATCTAAAATACACCTGAAAAGCCGATGAACGTTTTCAGTTTGGATTAATATTGTCCCAGAATGTACCTATTTTCAATCCCAGTATAATCCTTGAGGCTCTTCCAGTATTCCCGGGAATCTCATTTAAAAAAAATTAATCTTGTGCATTAATACAAATCTCAACCAGCGCTTACTTCTAAACTGCTCATGGACAGTTTGAAGCCCTGTGGTCTATGCTGCGCACAGAGACAAATATGCACAACAGGAAGAGTCATCTGCCGGCCACATATAAAAATCAAGATAATAAGGAATTGTCCATTGTCCTTTTTTAATGTGGTGTTTTGGTATTCTACTGGTGTGAACCAGTGACTGCCTTAGCAGAGAGGACATTGCATTCCTTTGAGATGCTTTCACAAGCTCACAGAAATACTTTTTGTTAGCATATGAACCTCAGGCTATCGACAAATCATCCTGTCTTACATCGGCAAGGATACTCATTCATTATTCATCTAGCCAACAGGTCTAGAGAACATGACAGCAAATACAGATGGATAGTGAGCTTTACACATGATGCCAACAATTCCTTATTTTATTTGGACTGTTTATGGATGATACAAGAAGGATTATATTTTAATGGATAACCAAATAAGATCAGTAAGTCTGCTGTAGAAGGCAAATAACAACACCAGTATGGCCAAACCAAATAGACAGATATGGATATTTAATGATTGGCAAAGAAAGAGCCAACAACAGCAGATGCCTTAAGAAAATGAAATGCTTAGATATAGATATATTTAGATATATTTTATATTTATGGCAAATTGGTTTGGCTTGAACTAACTGGACGTCAGAGAAGGTGGAGTGTATTTTATTTTATTTTCATCTAATTTTTTTTTAGAATGCAATGATGATTTAGCATCACACTACATAGATTTATGCAAAATGTGATGTCCTAGGTCTGTATGATATTGACAAAAAAAATGTGATTATTTTGCTGAATATTGCAATTGCGATTTAATTTTTTTTTCTCCATATTGGATTTTTCAGAACAAGAAAATGTTAAATGTTGAAAGAAAAGTGTTAAAAGAATTATTTGCTTTTAGTCAAGATTTTATGAATTTTACCATGATGAAAACTTTTTCCCAATAGGCTAATCGATTTATTGACTGAATTATAGAATATCTTGGTTTCAAGTCCACACAGGACTCCCTCCCTCTGATTATAAAATTGATTTGTTAATTGCAGTAGTTTATATTGCTATATTTGATTTTGTTTTCAGCAGAATTTGTGCAGCCCTAGAATTTTCTAGTACTCGACTGCCCTCTCAGATGTGAGATGGAAAGAATCTGGGTGGAAGGATATTGATTTTTACTTTGTATTGATTGTATTATTGTACAGAACCTTGTAACTCTATTATAGGGAAACTTAATCCACTGCATATTCACAACATGGCAGCTTACATTTATTTCACAGCAGAAAAAGTAAAACCCTCTCCTTTCTCCATTCATATGATTTTATTGATAATGTTTTGGTCTAACACAGATACACAGACTGACTTATGATCAGCTTGCACGCATTGCCTCAGCCGAAATAACAAAACTGATTTTAAATATTAATTTTTGGAGCATTTGCATCTGTGAATTTGTTGTGGGGAAAAAAATCAAATATTCTACATTTGGGTTATGGCATTGTCACCACAATGATGGGGGAACTTATACAGATAAGGTTTCTATCTTTGTAGTATATTAGGGACATTGGGAACTATTAGGGTTTTCATTTTCTTCTTATTAGATAACAAATTGATTGAGCACCAAACCTTCTTTTCTCACCTTTCTGAGATATGATGCTGGAAACGACCCATTTTTAGTCATTAGGCTAAAAACAGTTGTCGTGATCACAGAACGAAGTTTATATAGACTGCAAGCAGATGGTTTTGACAGTGTCCTCCTCGCACTATAAACAATTAAATTGAAGTATGGCAACGTTTGCCAGAATTTTGTCATACTCCTTAAACTGCGGATATGTGCTTATTCTTCAAGCTTCAAGTTTAAGGCTTGTTGATGGAAAGCTTTATGCAACACCTCCTAATAGAACTTAAAAAAGAGGTCTATCTTTATTGCACTTTTACTCTGTTACCTATGTTATGGTGAATTTACCGTAACCGAAAAATACCGTAAAATACAAACTGTTCTCAGCTTCAATATATATCATAACCCAGGTTAGTTAGTCAACCTGGGTTAGTTGTCCACCTGTCATTCCGTGCATCAACAGCTATGTCAGTCAGTCCGAGAATAGCAAATTGTCTTTATTGCAAAAGTCTGATTTTCAGCCACCCTTTTTGCAACATGTGGTTACGGATTGGGCCTTTTAATAATCAAAATAACTTCACCAAACATTTCAAGGACTTTGCAGATAATTTGTATTTGCAGATAATTTACAAAAAACATGTACTTAGAAGTGATGTATCATAGCACACCTCATATTAGCACTTATATTGAGCATGCAACTGTGCTCTACTGAGTAGGCTGGGTCATCAAGTTCGCAAGTCTAAAAGCAAAAGCAATAGGCTTTTGACCTGTGGGCTGACGGGTCAAATAATCTGAAGTTGTTGCTGCTCAGCCTGGATCACCTTTGTGTGCATATGTGTGTCACGTGATCGGACAAAACGGGTACGATGAGCCTTCTCCTGCAACTATGGCTGCATCTCATTACTTTAACACTTGCAAAAGTATGCATGTGTACAAAAACTGAGTCACATCTGCACACAGATGCCAATAAGAATTGTAGAACAATCTCCAATGCAAGGACATGCAGCTGATTTGGTACGGGAGCATTTCTTTTGAAGTTGTTGCAAAGCACATTTAGTCTGATCTCACTCTCAGTGAAACGATTTAGACATTATGAAACAGCATTATGGACAAGAGGGCAGCTAACGGTACTGCATATATTCTGCAGTGCATGTATATTTCAAGCGTCAATTTTTGGTGAAAAGGTGGAAAGTATGAAATAGCGAGAGTGAAATAGCTGGAAAGATGGACTGAAAGAGAGAGAATCTAATGTAACCCTGTTGCCCTGTTGACTTAGCCCCCCCCCACTCGGCCATGAAAGGCCTCCCAGTCAGCTCTGCCCTTGGTTAATGTCTGGTGGCTGAGCAGCGGGGGATGAACGTCTGACTTCTGACTTTCCATCGCCGGAGTTTGTGAGTTTTTTTTGCGGTTCCATCAGTTCGCTCGTTCAATTTCTCTCGTTCAATGCCTCGCCGCTCGTCTCCTTGATTTTTCCATGCGCACATACTTTTATTATACTTTATTATACTCTCCCTTACTGACTCACTTGCCCTCTCTTGCAAACACACACACGCCGCCAACCTTCGCTGGTTTTCCTGTGTCGCGCATTGGGAACCGCGGCTTGGTGTCTCGTCCTCATTTGCCACCGAGGACCGAGTCCGCTCATTGCTCCCATTCGGAGTGTCTCTTTTAATAAACTGCAGGAGCCGGAGAGAAAGGAAAACAGACACTAGCCAAGTGTTTGCTCAGGTGGTTTGATTTAACCCCCATCTCTTCAGCAACACTTGGTGTTGTCACTGGCTGACTTAACCCAATGTTTGGCCCTGCTCAACAGGCCATCCATCACCCACATGGAAAGCATGTGTGTGTGTGTGTGTGTGTGGCAGTGAGGGCGTGGAGGGGAACAATGACAAATCAAATTACTGTACCAGTAATTTAGGGACTTCAGTTGCTATAGGAAAGGCAATAATTCTTGGTCATAGATGTAGCATGGATCTAAAAAGTCCAGAGTTGTCCCATTGCGAGGCAAATGTCTGACGGAAAATGAAAATGAAATTGAAAATGCAATATCTTATTGTTTTGTGAAAACGACACACTGACCGAAGGTTTTGAGTTTTACCATGGCAAGCCAATTGATCCATAAAAACTCCACAGTGCCGAGCTGGGGTGGAAGTTCAGGAGCGGGCAGGTCGTAGATGAGGTTGAGCGTCAAGTGCTGATTTATGGCTTGGTGGCTGGGGCCTGGCCGGAGTGGAAACCGCTCCCAGATGAGCGGGGAGGGTGGAAAGGGGTGTGTCGAGGGGCTATCTTGGGACTGGAGCTCGGGGCGCTCTTGAACCAGAGAGTTAGTTTGGATAGGGTTATTGGGTTTTTATCTTCTGTTGCTCTATCAACGGGCTTAGGAGGTCTGAAGAGGTGACAAGTGTTTATGTAGGAGGAGAAGCGTTACGAGCAGGACAAATGACTCGCCCTGTTATTATTCCTCCAGCCCAGTCTCTCCTTTTCTTTCTTTCCTTTTCTGCCTTCCTTTCCTTATCATCTTTATCTCTGTCTCTATAAGGAGCATCAAAGGTTGGCCTCTCTTGCTTATGTCTCTATTTTTGTCATCTTTAACTCATTTTGGCAGCCACCCCTCCCAGCCACAAATGGGAGCCACATGTTCCCTGTTAGCGGATGAAGCCATCTCGCTACCCCCTCCCTCCTTGCCTCTACCCTGCCCTTCAACCCCTTCCTGCCTCTCCGACCACTGTCCACTGCCGCTGCCAAGTGAAAACAGACAATGGGAGACATATGATAGCGATATAACACAGGAGCAGGGGCAAGGAAAGGATAGACAGGATGGAGTAATGAAAGATCAGTTTGAATTATGAACCCAATATCCTACCATGTATTCTTCAGTATGTGTTGCTGAATTTTTTCTGGGTTTCTGGATGGCCAAAACTGACATGGTATGATAAGATAATAAGCAAAGCAAGACATCCGAATGGGAACAGTCACTTATCTCATGTTTATTTGATATCCTAAAGCGATGAACACATAAGACACATTTTTTTTTCATGTGCCTGCACCTTTTTTTTCAGTTATTTCAAATATTCTCCTCCAAACTATATGCCTCGCCTGTTGGACGTGGCACATTTGGGCGGGGGGGGCGCCGGAACATGTCTCAGCTTTAGCTGCACCGCACATTACATCAATGTCAGACAAGAGGAAAAAAATGAGCGGTGCCTGGAGGGAAGTAAGCATCTTGCCGTTTCCTGGTGAGTAACGTTAACAATAAGCCACATCTGCTGTGTCGCCACGGGCTCTGCAACCTCCTCACGTCCTCTTCAAGAGCAAGCAGAGCAATCACTTTCTCTTGTCTGTTTTTATTTTAATTGACATTACCCCTTTGTCACTTCAGGTTAGCTTGATAATACTGATTAGGTAGTTTCTTATCAATGAGCAACAATGAAGCAACTTAACAGTCTGAGAAAATAAGGAGGCTGGACGCTGGAGATAGATAGCCTTTTGGTCCTTACCATGACCTTTAATAGTCCATGAAAAAAAGTTCAACCACCTATAAATAAATAAGTAGTCTTTTCAGGCACCTTTTCTTTTGCTGTGTTTGACATGTTAGCTTATATGCACAGGCTCAATCCATGGGCTCATCAGACACATATAGATAGATAGATAGATAGATAGATAGATAGATAGATAGATAGATAGATAGATACTTTATTGATCCCCGGGGGGTTGCAGCAACATAACATTATCACAAAAAACAGAATATAAAAATACATGGCCTAAATACAATAGAATACACAATAAACATGAAGTAGAACCAGGAATCTCACTAATCTCACTCAGCTGTTGCTTATAAACCCACCGCACCACGAGCCTTGTTGCCTCCTCCACTTTTGTGAGACAGGCATATAACACCTGCTAGACAGACAAGGGCAGGCTGACCTCACACTAAAAGCTGTTTGAAGTTAATTGTTAACTTTTTTTTCTCCAATATTGAACTTGGGATGTTATTGTCCATGAAGTGACATTTATCTCAGCTGCTAGCGGAGTCTACATATTCAACAAGTCACGTCATCATACATTATTGAACGTTTGCTCCCTCAGAAGAGCATTGATCGTACACCCTACCGCCACAAATAAAGTTCTGAGCTAAGGGAAACACTGAACAACCATCAAGCCCCCGCTTTCCACAACTCATAGTGAGATAGTAACAGGATGTCTGACTCTCTTGGGTTGAAAATTCCGCTCAGCTGTTCAGAAACTGCACCAAGGCTGTACCAACAAGGCTAATGGAATAGGAGACACTGATTGCTCGAAATAACCTGGCCAATAGTTTACACCCAGAGCCATTGCTTGCTCTTTTGGCTGCTTTTGAAGCTGATGTAAGCTCTGACCACAAGTCCCTAACTCCCCGAGTGGACTAGTCATGGACATGGCTTCGTATTCATTGCAACCAATTTCACAAGGCATATCCTGTCTCTTTCTGGCCTAGCCTGTCCAGCCTCAACTGCTAGTTTGGTGCATCTAAGCAGTTGTTTCCAGCAGCTACATGAAGTTGCCTACAGATGCAACACTTAGATATGTCTTTCCTAATTTCTGCAGTACTTCCAGGAGTCCAGTACATCATCAACAGCAGCTTGGAAAAAGGCATCATCATGTCCACGATGACCCACTTCCTGACCTATTTCTCAGAAGCTCAGTTCTGCTACGTGGAGGTGTTTGACGTGATTGCAGGTTGCTTGTTTTTTTTCCAGCTTCTCTATGGATTCATTCTCATAGCACAAGGTTAAGCTTGTACATCGAAGCACAGCTGATATCTTCGCTTTGAACAGTGGAGGACCTCCTGCTCAGCTTGCTTCAGCACTTCATTTGTGAGATCGCTTTTGTTGGGGTTTGATTTGTAGTTCTATATGTCTTTGTTGAGCTGATGTCTCTGTTGCCAGGCTGAGCAAAGTCTGAACTCTGCTTTTTTTGTCTCAAACAAGTGAACTATAGGTTTGACTGAAGTTACTTTCTGGCCACCAGAGAAACATAAGAAGGTCGGACTCTTTACTTGGTACTGCCATGTGCTGGAATGTGGTTTTAATTTCCATCAGTGCAACTCGCACTTGCTAGAATTGAGTGACGACCCCTATCAAAGTGTTAGCGAGATCCAACCTCAACCAGCTGGCTGTTAAATACGATCCCTTGAACACCACACAAGTTGTGTTCTTCTTCGAGTGGTGCACTCCATGGTATAGTATGGTCCAGACCTTCCAGTCAGTCCGGTTGAGCTCTCGATGATGATGTTAGCCTTGAAGTGTAGTGTAGGCTTCAGGAACTGTTGACAGAGCCTTCTCTTAATAATCCTTTTAACATCCAGCTCAGGCTTGTTCTCACTAAGCAATTTAAACATATTTTTAAAAATGTTACATTGATGTAACATTTTGGAATTGAGAATAAAGAAGTTGCATCCAATTTTAAAAATATTGTTACAGATAATAGATGGAACATCTTCATTTCCAATTACAATAATACTAATTGGATGCCACCTTCTTTTTTTTTTTCAATCTTTCAGATGCATGACACATTGCATAAATGGAAAATCTTTATTTTCAGTTTAAACAATTTTGAATAAATGCAACTCTTTTAGATGATAGCAAATTGTCATGGCTCCAGCTGTGACTCCAGTTTTCCCCTATGTTTCACTGCGTTCCCTGCCTTCCTTGTGTATCTCCACGTTCCCTGTCTGTCTCTCATTGTCTGTCTGTGTGTGTGGGGCATGGGCGTGGCTCTCCCTCTCCTGGCTCCTGCCTCTCCTCCACACCTGTCTCCGATCTACTCATCAACCCAGCAGCATAAAAACCCTGGCTCTTCACCAGATTGTTCTGCCAACTTCTGTGGTAGTTGTGTTCTCGGCTGCGTTAGTTTTCCTACATTACTCGAGTTTCTCCCTGGGTTACCTCGCACCTTTGACTAACTGTATTCTCCTGTGTCCAGGATTCCCTGAGCCCTCTTCCCAGTGCATCTCCTCGTTCCACCCTACGCCACATCAAGCTGCCTATCTGCCTCTGCCCTAACCAGCCTCTCATCTCCACTCGCACAACCCCTTCCCCTTATCTAACATTAAACCCACTTTCCCTACACCTTTTTGTCTGTGACTGCATTTTGGGTCCAGAAGACAACCTAGCCATAACACAAATGTTATTTTGTTTTTTGCAATATTTTTCTCTCAGTCCTTCCTGGATTGTTTACCAAGTAGCAAAATGTGTTGTTTACATACTCCATGATGAGGATTTTGCCAGACAATGAGCCAGAAACAGTTTTTAAACCCGCCCTTGATGCCAACTTTCAGTGAGTGGAGGAAAGCAAGCAATTAGA
>OOFE01041361.1:0-13017 GCA_900323365.1 Monocentris japonica | reverse complement strand
ACTTCTGGAGCAAGGGCTTCCTTCTTGCACAGCAGCCACTCAGCCCATGGCGAAGTAAAACATGCTTGACTGTGGACACTGACACCTGTGTTCCAGCACAGGTGTGCTTGGGTCCCTCCTCACTGATTGTAACATGAGTCTGAGTCTGAGTGTATCAAATGGGCCCTATTTAAATTGGCTCAGAGAAGTCACCAGCTGTAGTCAATCGTAATCACTCACAAGAAGTTAAGAGGCCATGCCACAAAGCAAATTTGATTTGACACAACTTTCTACATCACCAAAACTGATAATTAAAGTTGCTGTATGTATATTTCTGACCCAGCAGATTTTGTAACATTTTCCAGAAGACCTATAAATTTATGAAAGAACCAAAATTCATGAATGTTTTTTTTTTGTGAAAAAGAAGTATGTGCTCCAATCATTCCATCACAGAAAAATAAGAGTTGTAGAAATAATTGGAAACTCAAGACTGCCATGATATACATGTTCTTTACAAGTGTATGTTAACTTTTGTCCACAACTATTTATTTATTTATTTATTTTAAATGTTACTGCTAACGCTAGCCATTGGCCAGGTAGGTGCCCTTAGCCTAATGCTCAATAACATTGTGCGTAGAAAGCTCTGCTATCTTTTACACAGAACAAACCACCACTTCTGGCACCAACAATCATACCACGGTCAAGGTTGCTTAGATCCCACAGCTTGCCCATTCTAATGTTTGGTCGAACAAAAAACTAAACCACTTCACCATGTCTGCATGCTTTATATGTTGAGTTGCATCCACATGATTCGCTGTTTGGAGGACCAGGCTATTTGCGTTAAAACCATTGCCCTCCCACTATTGTAGGATAGCGATTGTGTTCCAGTGCTTCCGGTAGGGAACAAATTCGAAGATAAAAGCCGGTCGAAGGAGTGTAACAGAATTTGCTACGCCAGACTCCTATACGCTCCCTAGAATGGAAGACCGTGTAGACAGGGTGGGTTCTGCTAAATTTGTCACCAAGCTCCACTTGCTTTACAGGGTATTGGCAAGTTCCCTGTGCCTCAGAGATTTCAGCTTTTATAACTTGTAAATTTCCTACAGTATACGGTAATGCCATTTGGTTTAAAAAAAGCTCCAGCCACATTCCAACGTTTGATGCATACAGTCTTAGCTGGGGTCAGAAACTGAGAGGCTTATCTGTATGATGTGGTTGCCTACTCCTCTACTTGGTCTGAGCAGTTTGGAGACGCTGCCAACCATCTTTGAGTGTTTACGGGATGCTTAGCTCACCTTGATCTTGGCCAAGTGTGAGTTTGGGAAAGCTACAGTCACCTATTTAAGTGAGCAAGTGGGCCAGGGTCAAGTGCACCCTATTCCCATTAAACTAGATAGAAAAACTGTCCAGGAGGAACCCCACTATTGAAGTGACCCTGTATAACCTTTGGCATGACAGTAGGAGGGCCAAGGTTTTCAGTTGGCATTTAGTGATCAAGGAAGATACACAGATTTCATATAGTGATTGTATATAAAGGATAAACAAGCAAATACTAAGGACTAATTTACTTGAAAATAATTTGTCACACTACTTACACTTTTGAAATTGGAGTAGTGGACACAACTACTGTCAGTTCTCTGATATATGACAGTTTGTACTTTTCTCTCATATACTGTACATCTTTTAAATTTTTTTTACAGTGAAATGAACCAGGTTCATACAACTGTCCCAACACTTTTGCCACTGACTGCAGGTTGAAAATTCCTACTTTAATTATGATATGGGTTTATTTTCAGTCAAAAGGTCCTGCTGAGGTTGTCTGCAGATATGAGAAATTTCTTAAAACCTTCAGCCATGTTAGCACAACTATGTTTTTAATTTCTTTCTTCTTTTTTTTTACAGCCTAAGGCAAAGAAGAAGACACAGCAACCCGAGTCGAAGATGATGGTCCTGCTGAGAAGTGTGCCACCGATGTAAATCTCTCCTGAATAAAAGACCGTTATAGAAGACATGAAGTCCAGAGGCAAACTCCTTCCCTTGTTAGTAATGATACTGGAAACTGTGTTAAATTTCCACAAAAATGTTAGCTGGGAAATATAGAGTACGTTTTTAATGGGCTGTGAAGGTTTTATATTTTGTCTTTGCCCAGTTTCATTTTTGTGAAGATATATTCTATTGATACAGAGAGTTGTATTTAGTTAACACCAAAATAGTTATTATATTGGGCTGTCAAGGTTTTATGTCATGTTTGTCATGTTAGAAGTCTTTGAAACACTTGATACAGATATATACATTGAATTGGTTTTTAGTTTTTTAAGCATCTTTGTATCAATATGGACCTATTTTTCTAACTAGGAGAAGCAGTGCTCTTGTTCAGTAAATATCAGTTGTTCTTAAGTAACACTTTGCTTCTGTTTCATCAAGGTGTAACACATGACTTTAGAATAGGAACGGTTAATTCTAGTAATTAAGTGCTATAATGTATTTACTAAGTGTGAAGAGTGGGCAACTTCAGAATATGGAACCTGTGCATGTAAAAAACTGTGTGCTGCTATAAGCAAGATCTCACTTTAGAATGGGGAACAAAGTTACAAAGGCTTAAATTGTAGTTATTTGGGCACTAGTAACACCTGTAGGTATGTGTTTTGTTACATACAAATGCATGTCCATAAAAGCTCTTTATTAAGCCTTTTCTTGTGGTACTACCACTTTACAAAGGCCATTCTGGGCAAAGCCTACTAAGAGCCTAATTCACTGTTTTTACTTATTGTTAGTAAGCACTAACTAGGAGGTTATTAAGAGAAATCCCTTTGTTAATAACCTATAGTTGTAGAATATGGTAATACAGAATAAGGTGCTAAAAAGTGCTCTATAATGACATACTAATATGCATGCTTAAGCAACTTAATGGTGAAGATCGTGTACCTTAACAAGGTGTTACCGTTTAACTCCATGTAGTTCAACAGGTATAGTCAAAGTCTCAAGTACAATCATCAGGTTAATATTACTGTACCTTCAGAATAGAGGGTACAGAAGAGGCGCATCACCATCATGAGGTGAAGGGTCCTAATTGATCAATAAACATAAGGGAAGATAATATTTACCAATCAGTATTACTCACAATGCTTCAGACAGTATGACACCCCTTTAATCTTTCCTGCATTTTGCAGTGCTACAGCCTGAATTCAAATTGGATTAAATTAGGATTTTTTGTCACTAACCTACACATAATAACCCATAATGTTAAAGTGGATGTTTCCATTTGCAAATTGTTACAATTTAATCCAAAATAAAAAGATGCAATCTTTTCGAGTCACGTCAATGTCTTGGGAGTTCACAAGAGCACAGTAGACTCCACCATTGGGAAATGGAAAAAAAAAAAAAAAAAACATAACGACCCAGACACCTTCTAGAGCTGGTCGTCTTTCCAAAATGAGACACCAGGCAAGAAGGACCGTGGTCAGGGAGTAGACCCAAGAACCACTCAGAACTATCGAACTACAAGAGGTCCTGGCTGTGATGGGAGATCTAGCCAGAAGGACAACAGGCTGTGTGGCTGTAAGTGCCCAAAAGGAAGCCACTCCTGAAAAAAAGGCATGTGACAGCAGCCTGGAGTTTGCAAAAAGATAATGATAGACCGAGAGCATGATGCAAAAGATTCTGTGGTTCGATGGAACCAAAACTGAATTCTTCAGCCGTAGCACAACGCAGAAACTGGAGTTGGTAGTAATTAAAGCTTAGTGCACTGTCGCATGCATTGTACGTTTCTCTGGATAAATGCCTAAAATGTAAAAATGAAAATTGTAGTCTTACCTCCCTCCCCTCATTCTGGGAGTCATTCCCCGACTCCCCAGCCACTGCAGAAAAGTTCATGATTCCCAAAGCTCCCAAAACAGATTAACATTCCAGAGCTCTCTCCGGGCAACACCGTGGAAAAGAAAGTAATGGAGGAAGGAAAAAGACGAGATGACACGAAAAATGCAGCGACTCAGTCCTTCTTCCTCCAGCTCCACCAACTGCATTTGTCAGCCATTTCCAACTCAAGAGAAATCCTTGTATTCCACACGGTGAAAACATAGCAACAACACATACACATTCACACCTTATCGTTTGCCCTGTCATCTTCACATGCTTCCTGCATGGCTGGAGTGTGTTTGGAGAAAATTCCCCAGGGCTAGTGTGAGTGTGTGTGTGTGTGTGTGTGTGTGTGTGTTCAGCAATGTTTCCTTCTCCGGTTTCCCCACTCTCAGTGACTCTCCTCCCCTCCAATAGCATTTCTTTCTGCACACACTATGTCTACCCTCAATCTACTTCTCTCTTTCTGTCACACAATACTTTTTCTCTAATCTATCTAGCTATCCATCAACAGTTGAAAGAAAAAGTTTGTGAAGCCTTTTCAATTACCTGCATAAATGGCTCCTAAAATATGCTCTTCATCTAAGTCGTAAATATAGATAAACAAAATGTTAAATCACACAAAAAAATATACTTTTACATGTTTTTATTGAACATATTGTTCAAACATTAACAGCCTAACCTGGAAAAAGTATGTGAACCTCTAGGATAATGACTTCTATGAAAGGGGGTAATTGAAGTCAGGCGATCCAATCAATGAGATGACATTCAGGTGTGGGTTGGGTGTTCTGTCATCTAAAACACCCACAAAATTTGGCTACCAAAAAAGGAGCTCTGTTGAAGTGGATATGAAAGTGATCAACCTCCAGACCTCCGGAGAAGAGTTGTTGAGGCTCATAAGGCTGGAAAAGGCAGACAGATTATATACACATTGAGAAAATTCAGTGCAAAGATCACAGCAAGTGAACGCCACATAATAGTCAAGAAGGTGACAAAGAACCGTAAGGTAACAGCTCAGGATCTGCAGGCATCTCTGGAACTACTAACATCTAACTCTAACATCTGTGTCCATTTAATAAGAGTGGTGTTCATGGGAGGATACCAAAGAGGAAACCACTGCTCTCCACAAACAAAAAAGCTGCTCATCTCAAGTTTGCCAAAGACCACCTGGATGTTCCACAAAGCTACTGGAACAATGTTCTGTGGACAGATAAGACAAAAATTTACCTTTTTGACAAAAGGGCACAACGCTATGTTTGGAGGAGAAAAAAACACTGCATACCATCATAAAAACCTCATCCCGATTGTAAAGCATAGTGGAGGGTGCATCATGGTTTGTGGCTGCTTTACTGCCTCAGGGTTACAGTTCTGTAAGGAGGAATGGTCCAAAATACCTCCTAAAAATACCTGCAGGTCTGATCAGCAACTACAGAAAATGTTTGCTTGAGGTTATTGCTATTAAAGGAGATTCCACCAGTTACTAAATCTCATGGTTCACATACTTTTTCCAATCAAAGCTGTTAGCGTTTGAACAATATGTTCAATAAAGGCATTTTAAGATCAACTTAAAAACCTGGATGTCATCCAACCTTCTGAAACTAAACAGTAATAAAACAGAGCTCATGGTCGTGGCTTCCAAGGCACCGCTCCGGAAGGTTGGGGATCTTGTCCTGACCATTGACGGGTGCTCCATCTGCCCCTCATCAGAAGTCCACAACCTGGGTGTCATATTGGACTCCACTCTCTCATTTGAGGCCCACATCAAGTCTGTCACCTAATCTGCTTTCTACCACCTCATAAACGCCATTCTCGGATTTGATATTCACCTCTTCACTATGGCAGAAAAACTAGTTCCTATCTATCTGTTCAACACTGCCCTCTGCAGATAACATGCTTATTACACTTACTTAGAACTACACTAAATCTTTTGAGGAGATAAGACCCTGTCAAGTAAGTTTATGTTTTTATCATGCTTTTTATTCATGCTTCATATGCTTCATGGGTCATTAGATAATTATTTTTTTATCTAGTGAGGCAGCAGAATTCCATCAACTGGAATAGCAGTTTGAAATTAAAACGTTTCCCGAAGTTTAGAACAAAGATTTGACAATCACAATGAGAACCACTGGAAAAGTCCAACATTCCTCTTGACTCTGAACCTGAAAGATAAATTAGACACTGAGTCTGGGGTCTACTCACTGTGTTGGCAAGCTCCAGGTAATTTTGTTCCATTGGGACTCTCTGGACTCTCTGGACCAGGAGCTTGTGGAGGACAGATCCAGGCTGTTCTAGAAACTTCTGGAGAAGGATGGACTGCTGAGGCTGGACGTCGAGGCTTTGGAGGTCCCGTGCTCCGGAGTCATACTCCCAACTTTCTCTGGGTCCTGATAAAGTACCTGAGGATACAAGTTCTAAGTGGCTAGAGCATTGGGTGAGTACATTTACATTTTAGGAATTTAGCTAGCACTTTTACCTAGAAGAACTTCCAATGAATGAGACAGCAGAATAAACTCATTCATAGATTACCAAAGATTGTAAGCAAGCAAGAATAAGGAGTGCTTACAGCATTCCAGTGACCATAGAACGATCGTGTAAGGTTAAGTTGACCAAGCTATCACTAAACTTACAAAACTGACTAAACAGACAAGTTTGCCTTTAGTCAAATTAACTGTGAAGCGTTAACTCGATATTTGACCAAAAGATGACCTAAACACACTGGCCCAACTTAATAATAACCCAAAAATAGCTATCTCAGCACAGGGCTGGAGTTCCACACCAAGGACCTTTAGGGCATGACCAAAACATGTGTGTTAGATCTGCTGGCGACTGGGCACAGCAATCACATTTGTCATATGTTCCTGGGTAGAATTTAGAGAGTTTGGATTTGCATAGGTGGATGCGGTGGAACACCTTGAATTGTATTAGACCCAGGCGAGCACAGGAAGAGGAAGAGTTAACACATGCTATGGCCAACTCCCACCATTCATCAGAAAACTGTTTTCCCAGTTCGTCCTCCCAGCTAGGCCTGATGTTGTCATGAGTGGGACATTCCTGAGTTGTGATCTGGTAAGATCCGTGAGATACTGTAGGTCCTCTAAACAAAAGAGGGATCTCGAGAAAGGTGTCTAAAACAAACTGAGCGGGTAGGTGGGGAAACAATGAAGTTTGGGTTTGTAAAAAATGGCGGATTTGAAAATAACAAATTAGGTTAGAGCTGGGTAAATCAAATTGGGCTGATAATGTCTCAATGTTGGCAAAGGTGTTGTCTAAATAAAGGTTTCTAAAATTTTTGAGGCCCCTTCTGCTCCACAATCCAAAAGTTGCATCTATTTTAGCAAGGTGAAACAAATGGTTATAACATATGGGCCCTAGTAGAGAGAGATCTCTAAGTTTAAAATGTTGATGAAATTGTGCCCATATTCTAAGTGTGCATGTCACAATACGACTAGATATGTGTATGGAGGGGGATATTGGCAGAGAGGAGCAGGCCCACAAAAGTGGGTTTCCATTTGGCACCAATCAACTAAAGGGTGATACAGCCAAAAAAATATTTTTTTGGATGTTCGCTGCCCAATAGACATGCCAACCCCTTTGCCAGTATCTTGACGTCCACATTCAAAAGAGAAATGGGACAATGGGAACCAGTTTGTAGGGTCCCTACCAGACTTTAACAGAAGTGAGATAGATACTTGAGTTAATGTTTAGGGAATCTATCTGGACCTGGCGACATCATGCAGGAGGTAGTTTGATATTTTATTTGATGAGAAATAAGCCGGCTTGTGTGGCACAATGTTGTTACCACTGAGGTTTACGTATCTGGCCCATGATGTCTGCATTCAGACTTTTTAAATGTGAGAATACCTTAGCCTGTTTTACTGGTCCATTTAACTCCTTCAAGCAAACTTGCATTATTCAGGGAGTCAACCATCAGAAACACTAAAGAGAAAATAGGGTCTGACAAAGAGTATGACCCATAGACAGAGCATTAGAGAAGAGAAAGAAAAAAATCCCTGTCTCCAGATATGATATTACAAGTTTTAAAATGTCATCAAGTATAGCCTTTAAATAGGCAATCAGTACCAACCCACCCCTGTAGACCTGTCCTTGAACAATGACCCAAAAAGGAAAAAGAAAAATCCCTAGTCCTATGTTCACCTCCCCAAATGAGGCAAACAGCAGGTATCTGTGACTGCTTCCTTCTGAAGAATACACTACCACTATCCAGTGGTGTCGTTAGGGCTGATCATTAGGGGCTCGAGCCCCAAATCTTTTCAGTCAAGGCCTGAATGTTTTTATTGTCTCAAAAAAGTGTATGTAGCACTGCCTGGTAGGAGATTATATTTTAGTGTAGCAGAGCATTTTCTATCCATTGGCCCCATGATAAGTGAGCTGAACAGCAGATTTTCTGGGGTGGGGATAGAGCTACTGAAAGGCATTCGAGCTTGTAGCCAAGCAGCAGATAACTTCCTCACTGAAGATTCTCTGAGCCTTACTGCCACACATTAAGATGCCACAACATCAAGCTCAGTACAGAGGTGGTTCTGGTAGAACAGTTCCTACTAAAGAAAAAGAAAGAGGGCGCCATCTGTGACATGTGCAGTGTTTACAAGCTCCCCACCCTGAACTCAGTTTTTAAAACAGCGCTAACAATACCTTCTTTTCTGACACCTTGTACTTTGGCCTCCCTATGTACATCTCTCTGGAGAAGGTGGTACCAAGCCCTGTGCACCAGCCCATCACTATCCAGTGTACAGGTGTTGTACTGTCTCTACCTCACCATAGAACAGACAGTTCTCCCCCACTGTCAAAGTGTGCCACGTGTCTGTTTGTTGTGATGGCCCTGTGAGCAATCCCCCACTGTAGATCAGCAGTACGCTTCTCTATGCAAGGTTTGTACAGAGAGCGCCAGCATCCTTTCAGGAAAGAGCCAGACCCCAAGTCCCTCTGCCACCTCGATGGTCTTACTCCCCTCAGGGCAGCTTGGTGGTGAACTTTCACAGCAACAGTGTTTTCAGCCTTTTTTCCAATCTGCTGGAAATCCCCCAGCTGTGGTGTGTTGAAGGACAGGATGGAGCTCTCTGTGTCCTGCAGGTTAATGACCCTTCTCCGCAGTCTCCTCTGACCAGCCCATCTTGTGGCCCTGCAGTGACTCCCAAAAAGAGCCTGGAAGGGCAGCACGGACCCCCTCCAAGATCTGCTGGGCTACTCACTGAGACCGTGTACCAATCCTGGTTGCCAGGTCAGATGCTGATCTCCAGTCTCCTGCCTCCACCGGGTCAGCGATCTTGCTGACCCCTGACCTAATCAAAACAGCCCGCATACAAGGGGACTGGAACAACAAAAGGCAGCAGAGGGTTATGGAGCAAGGGCTCCTTTAACAGTGATCCTCCTGGGCTATTGCTGCCTCTGGTCACAGTGATTGTCCCTTGCCAGGCCTGAAGGACAGCCAGGTAGAAAGGAGGAAGCGATGACAGGTCCACCTCCCCCAGACTCATCCAGAACAGCCGCTGATCATAACCCAGGCCCCCAGCCCTCCTCAAGAGAGCCCAGACCAGACCTCTCCAGTTTAGCTCAGGATGGAACAATAATCTCTGAGGCATAGAACGGTGACCCTGCTCCGGAGGTCCACCAGTCCCTGACCCCCATGCTGCACTGGGAGGTACAGCACTGCGGCTCTGGTCCAATGTTGGCCCGACCAAAAGAAGTCCACCAGTTTCTTCTGCAGCTCCTCCAGCAGACCCTTTGGGGGCTCTAGCACTCAAAACTTGTGCCAGAGTGTAAAGGCAGCCAGATTATTAGCAACCAGGACCCTTCCCTGAAATGATATTAGTGGCAACAACCCCCGCCATTTAGACAGCTTGGCGACTACTTTTTCCAACATCCCCTCCCAGTTCTATCTCCCAAAAACCTCACTGCCTAACCATTACACCCTTAACTCTTAACTCTCCTGCAGAAAGGTGGCCAACTCCTGCCTCTTATTCTGCAGCAGGCTGACAGTCTCAGGATTGTCACCGGAAATCAAACCACCTTCAATGTCCCTAATGTCCCTAATGTCCTGCTCAAGAGTCTGAAAAGCCACCCTGATGTCAGTGGTGGAGTGGGAGGTGTACTGCTGGCAGAACACACGGATCTGTGCTTTCCCCACTTCCCACCACTGGCTTAGAGATTCAAAATCTCTAAAATGCCAAAAAGACTTTGACCTCACAGATGGGGAGAGGCATAAATCAACAGTGATAAATAAAACTTATCTAACCTAGCTGCACTAACCCTGTTATCCATCCTAACCCAGGTGTACTGCCTAACAGTTGCTTAACCCTGTATCTATTAAATCCAAGTGAACAGCCTAGACAGACAGGTGGAGGATTGGAGGTGAGGTTCCTTAGTCGTCTTATCTAAAGTGAACTGTACAGTGCACTTCCAGTCTCCTCCCATAACAATACATTCCCCTTAAACAGAGTGAGTTAATGACTCCCTCAACTCATCAAAAACCCCAAGACGCTCAGGAGCATAAACATTTTCAAACCAGAACACTCTATCTCCTATCTCTGCCTTCACAGCAACCACCCTCCCCTTCACTACCTCCCTGGTGGGTAAGACATTCACCCCTAGAAAAGAACTGCCACCCCTGCACTGAGATTATTCCCATGGCTGAGGATATGCTGCCCTTCCCACCATAAACCCCAGTCAAACTCATTTGCCTCGTCACTATGTATTTCCTGAAGAAACATAACATCTAGCCTCTTCTGCTAGAATATTTCTCCTACCAAAGTCCTCTTCTGCCTATCCCTCCCATCATTTATGTTTAATGATGGAAAATATTTAACATTCACTCAAGCAAAAGTAAAAAAGACGGTGTTTAAAACAGATATGAAGGGAATTCCATCGCCACCGGAAGTCGTCCATCAGAATAAAGGCTTTCAAACTGATCTTCTCAAGTTGTGGATCTCTCTCTTATTTTTCAAATGATTAACAAGTAAAGTGAATAGAGAGGGTAAATCATTCGGCGTCAATTCAGTGTGATGTGAGGTACTACCATAATGCCATCTTTGTCTAATGTTGCTAATGTTGTCTCAAGTACAGCAGTAGTAATGATATTAAGTGCCATGGCACTGTTTCCATTTGTTTTGGGACTGATTCATTGCTGAATTGCTCAAATTCTCGTTGATTAATTGATTAATAACTCAAGTAATTTAAAACTAATGTGTCTAATGTGACACTCACCCAGGCTGTTGTCACTGCTGGTTGGCAAGGAGGTGTGCTGTTGGAGCTTCTTGCCGTCTGTGTCACAGGCCTGCTGATACAGCTTGTCTTCCTCCTTCCTGATCTCTTGGAGGAGCTGCATGCGGCAGCTGCTGAACTCCTCAAAGGAAATCCGGCCCCGTTCATCAGCACCAAGTTGGTTCATAATCTCTGCTACCGACTCCTCCAAGTTGAGCTGGCGACACACCATTAGCAGGTCATTCCTGGAAGTGGAGAAAATAAGAAGTGTTTGGACAATGGTGTTGAGAGTCTGGGTTTCCTGAAAAAAATCAAAAGCTCTCTTCTCCTGCTTGACTCATTGAATTTGGTGCCACATCGTGCTTGTGTATTCTAGGCAGCCAGAAAAGCCTTGTATTCCAGCTTTTTGCACTTCTGTGTCAATTAACCTAGGTATCTTGACAGCATCTGTGCCACTACAGAAAATCTTCCCTTCTATGTTAAGGTTTCAAATAGGCTGAAACTGACTAATATCTACCTACTCTTTCTCCATTAGGCCCTGGGGCCAGTGAAGCCCCTCACACCTACTACATTCTGCATCTCTTCCCACTTGGGGGGGCTAACATCCACCTGATGGTTTATTGGTCCAACTGGTGGGATATCTGGGGGCAGCTCCATCTTCCTTTCTGTTTCGATATGCATCTTTTCTCGGTGATATTCTAGCTCCGACTTTAAGATTTTCTTCTCTCCTCAAAGCTGCCAAACGATTCTTCATGTTTCTAGGCAGGACATTGAAGCCCTCTTTCTCGCTATATATCACATTCCTCCACTGCTTCCTAAACTGCCTCCTTTCTTGATGAGTCAATCTCCTGCTGTTGCCTGGAGTTAATTAGTTCTGAGATTACCTTGTTGAAAGTGTAAATTTCATGCATGTGACCCTGTCTATTTCCACAGAACGCTATGGATGTGATGTTGTATGATCGATTTTTATTAGTTTTTGTTTCATATTGACAATATATTGTCATTGATGAATAACAGTGACAGTTAGTGCTAGTATAAAAATAAGAATTCACAAAACATTATAGCGTGCAGTGAACGCTGGCTTATAGTTAAACCAATGTTCCGCAGTGTGCATGTGTAACCCCTTCTATTCAGCTCTTATACAGCAGACTGAAGAGACCACGCGACAACTTCTCTCAGGTTCACAGCATTTATTTTGATCAGATCTGGCACATAAACACACAAATAATTGTGTTTGGGTGGTGAAGTATCAGACAGGTTACTGGATACTGCCCCAGACTAACATTATCAACAGGCCAAAGGGCCGAGCCGACGAATTCCATTAGCTATAATTACCACCACCAGCCACATGAGGGTGCTCAAATACAACAACTAAAAATACCCTTGAATAGGTAAACATAGGATTTAAGAACAATTCTCCAAGGAAATAAATAACAAAACCATGAATAAAGAATAGATGTAGGAATGAATTTTCTATCAATAACAACCCTGTTACACATGCACATCTCGGTGTGCACCGCCGCACACATATAGGAAGCAAATCCGCTAAAAAGCTCCCACCAAAGCAGGATTCATGTGTGCAGGAATTGACTACTCAGCCTGGGCAGGAAGGCCTGCCCAAAGCCAATTGATTGACAGCTTGGCCCTTCAAGGAATAGCAAAAGCAATAGGGAAAGGGAAAAGCAAAAGCAATAGGCAAAAGCAAAAGCAAAAGCAAAAGCAAAAGCAATAGGGAAAAACATAAGCAATAGGGAAAAGCAAAAGCAATAAGGAAAAGCAAATGCAATAGGGAAAAGTAAAAGTAAAGGAAAAATAAAAGGGATAAAAATAAATAAAAATGCTTATAATTATTCTTTTATATTTTGTTATTTCTCTTTATATTTCCACATTTTTTATGTACTTGTTAATTCTTTTATTTATCCCTCTTTATATTTCCACATTTATTTTCTTATTCTTTTACAGATT